>CAUYQV010015405.1:0-50354 GCA_963574575.1 Galagoides demidoff | reverse complement strand
ACATTTATATTCTACATTTAGAAAGATTCACATGTACCCTTATAAGATGAACCAAAAGCGTGATCCCACCAATCACCCTCCCTCCAGCACACTGTACCCCATGACTGTATTAATGTACATAGCTGTGATTTAATTAACAAAAAAAAGTTCATAACAAATAACGTTTTTCACTCATTGGACTATTCTTTTTTTCCAATCAGAGAACTTCAGCAGAGATTATTTTAGGAAATATGATATCTGTACCTATTGCATGCATCAACTGAATCTTAAAAAAATGATTAATGATGCTTCAATTGCCTGGGGGGTTCCTCCTCATAAAATATTCACCCAGGCTGATTTCTTCAATACTTTTTCCTGCACTTTCTTCTAGTATTTTTATAGTTTCATGTCTTAAGTTTAAATCTTTAATCCAGTGAGAGTCTATCTTAGTTAACGGTGAGAAGTGTGAGTCCAGTTTCAGTCTTCTACAGGTAGCCAGTCAGTTCACTCAGCACCATTTGTTAAATAGGGAATCTTTTCCCCACTCAATGTTTTTAACTGGCTTGTCAAAGATCAAATAACTAAGTAGCTGGGTTCACATCTTGGTTCTCTATTCTGTTCCATACGTCTACCTCTGTTTTTGTGCCAGTACCATGCTGTTTTGATCACTATCGATTTATAGTGTAGTCTGAGGTCTGGTAGCATAATTCCTCCTACTTTATTTTTATTTCTGAGTAATAATGTCTTGGCTATTTGAGGTTTTTTCTGATTCCATATATAAGGAGGTATTATTTTTATGAGATCTTTAAAGTATGACAGTGGAGCTTTAATAGGAATTGCATTAAAATTATATATTGCTTTGGGTAGTATGGACATTTTAACAATGTTGATTCTTCCCAGCCATGAACATGGTTGTTTTCCATTTGTTAACATCCCAGGCAATTGAAGCAACATCAAAAATACACTACTGGGACCTCATCAAACTAAAAAACTTCTGCACAGCCAAGAACACAGTAAGTAAAGCAAGCAGCCCTTAGAATGGGAGAAGATATCTGTACATGATGTCTCTGACAAAGGTTTAATAACCAGAATCCACGGAGAACTCAAATGTATTAGCAAGAAAAGAACAAGTAATCCCATCTCAGGGTGGGCAAAGGACTTGAAGAGAAACGTCTCTGAAGAAGAGAGGCATATTGCCTACAGACGCATGAAAAAATGCTCAAAGGAGTAGGGCACTGGCCCCATATGCCAGAGGTGGTGGCTTCAAAACCAGCCCTGGCCAATAACTGGAAAAAAAAAAAATCCATGCAGCCTTCGGGCAGTGCCTATGGCTCAAAAGGGTAGGGCACCAACCCCATATGCCAGAGGTGAGGGGTTCAAACCCAGCCAAATAAAGAAAAACAAAAAGAATTAAAATAAATAAAATAAAATTTATAAAAAAAAAAAGAAAGAAAAAATGCTCATCATCCTTAATCATCAGAGAAATGCAAATCAAAACTACTTTGAGATATCATCTAACTCCAATAAAATTAGCCCACAACAGAAAATCCCAAAACCAGAGATGTTGGCGTGGACATGTAGCTAAGGGAACACTTCTACATTGCTGGTGGGAATGCAAACCTATACATTCCTTCTGGAAAGATGCTTGGAGAACACTTAGAGATCTAAAAATAGACCTGCCATTCTATCCTACAATTCCATTATTAGGTATATATCCAGAAGACCAAAAATCACATTATAAGAAAGACATATGAACCAGAATGTTTATTGCGGCCCAATTCATAATTGTTAAGTCATGGAAGAAGCCCAAGTGCCCATCAACCCGTGAATGGATCAATAAATTGTGGTATATGTACACCATGGAATATTATGCAGCCTTAAAGAAAGATAGACTTTACCTCTTTTATGTTTACATGGATGGAGCTGGAACATATCCTTCTTAGCAAAGTATCTCAAGAATGGAAGAAACAGTATCCAATGTACTCAGTCTTACTATGAAACCAATTTATAGCTTTCTTATGAAAGCTATAACCCAATTATAGCCCAAGAAGAAGGGAAAAGGGGAGAGGGAAGGGAGGAGGGAAGATAGGTGGAGGGAGAGTAATTGGTGGGACCACCCCAAGGGTACATGTGAAATTTACTAGGTGTAGAATATAAATGTCTTAACACAATAACTAAGAAAATGCCATGAAGGCTATGTTAACCAGTTTGATGAAAGCATTTCAAATTGTATATAAAACCAGCACATTGTACCCCATGATTACATTAATGTACAAAGCTATGATAATAAAAAAAAATGATTAACGAAGTTTATTTTCCTTTTCTAAACAACTGAATTAAATTAAAAGCATGATTAAAGTACTTGGCTGTACAGAAGTCAGTCATTAATATTGCTTTAAAAATGTAATAGGAAACAGCTGATTCAGAAGACATAGCTCTATATGGCCTGTAGGGCTGAACTTGTCTGTCCCAAACCACTTTCGAAATTACTCCAATAGCACCAAGCAAAATGGTGACAGAGTAATTGACATTAAACAAGATAAAAGATACATGTTCTTTGGCTATTATGTTAGCAACTAAGTACATTGAAATACTATCAGCCAAAAATATAATTTCCAAAAAGAACATTACAGATATAATAAATGTTTGTGACCTTTAAGTCTTCCAAAGGTTTAGTATGGCTCTAGGAGGAAAAATTAGACATTCTTGCGCTGACTCTTCTCCTACCTCAGGCAGCGATTGCTTTGCAATAAAGGGCACTAGGGAAGCCTACTGACCCCAAGCCTCTCCCCCACCCACTGAAATTCCACCCTGAAACTTCCACTGACAACCTGTTAAATTATAGAACTCTAGGAAAGAAATCATATTTGGGGGCCATGCCTGGGGCTCAAGGTGTAGGGTGCCAACCTCATATACTGGAGGTGGTGGGTTCAAACCCGGCCCCACAAAAACTGCAACCAAAAAAAAAAAAATACAAACAAAGAAAGAAAAGAAACCATATATTTGGCTTCAAGATGGAGTCCTTTATAAAGTTTTTTGCTGAGAATCCTTTCTGCAGGAAGAGTGGTGAAGCTGTGATAATGTCAACGTGTTGGAAGTCTGAAGTCCAAGGAAGGGAACGTAAGTGAGACTGAGGAGGAGAGAGGGGAAATAAAAAAGAGGCCAGTCAGTGGTGGAGACAGACTTTCTGTACGTCCATGTTGTGTCCAGGGACCATGCTGGACATTCTTAAAGTTAGATTAGAGAAGGATAATGTTGTAACATAGCAAACTGAGGGGAAAATGGCAAAATGCTAGAAGAAATGAGAAAAAGATCATCAATAATTCAGTTTTGATCTAAATTAAAGGCCAGAGAGATTTCTGAGAAGCCTTCAGATACGCACATTTGACTTCCTTGTGGAAAATTCTGCTAGTTCCTCTTCATATCTTGGCCTTTCATAACTTGAGCTCTCTTGGGCACTGACACACTTTGCATTTCCTCTCTTCTTAAAATATTCTTCAGTTGATGTCTGTGAAACCAAACTTTTCCGCATCTCTTCCTATCCACTGGCTGTTCCTTCACATTCTCCCTTGATGGTTGGTTCCTTTTCCTCTACCACCACGACCCCTTGAAATACTGATGGTTCTTACATTCTCCAAAAGCCAATTTATCCATGCCAATAATTAGGTTCTATCTTGAGCCCATTTTTCTTCTCTGGAATACACAGTATATCTGGCTGCCTAACCCACTTCTCTGCCTAAATGTGCTGACTCCAAGTTGTACTCATTATTTTCTCTGTTCTGCCTACCTCACCCCCTTTCCCATATTCCCCATGATTGGCAAAGATACCAGCATCCAGATGCTCAAACTAGAAATCTGGCAATCTTAGATCCTACCGATCTGAGGCATCACTCCACTCATCTCATCTCCTTACCACTGTCTGTAGCCTCCTCCTGACTGGTCTCCATATGTCCTCTCTCTCCCATTCCAGGCTCCATCAAAGATAGAGCATGACTGCATTACTCAAAATTCTTCTAGGCTCCCCATCTCTTGCATTATACAAAACAAAACTACACTTATTTACATGTCGTTTATAATTTTTAATGATGTAATTTCTGATTATATTTCAATCTTATTATCTCCCTCCCCACCCCTAACTTTTGAATCAGCAATACCAAACTATGCATTCCCAGAACACATTCTATTCTTCTCTTCTATCTCCACTTAATGTTCTTCTGCCTGGAATGCTTTCCCATTACCCCTTACGATTTCCTACTTATCCCTCATTTCTCAAATCAAGTGGTTTTCCCCCATGGTTCTGGTATAGCTTATATTTATTAAAATCATATTTGTTCACTGAGTAGTCCTAACACGTGAAGAATGACCAGCAAGTAGTAGCACATATTTGTTGAGTGAATAAATGTTGCTTATATTTATTGCAATATCTGTTTCCCACAAGCTCGTCAGCTCCACTGCCTTTGCAGTGACTACCCTCACAAAGCAGAACCACCATCGTTAAGTGATGGAGTCAGGTAATATGAATTTCTACATTGTCTACAATCCTTATCACATTTCAAGGGTTCTAAAGTATAGCAATTGATTTTATTTTGCTGAATAATAAACTCAAGCAAATACACATTAAGGGAGAGAAGACAATATTGATAATGGCAAATGATGAATAACAAACATAATTCACCTTGGAGTTTTAAGGTGGGAGGGTGCTCTTTATACTTAACATTTTAATATGATAGTGACTGATGAAACAAGAATTCATAGAACATTGAACACATCTTGAATTTGTACTACAAATGTCTGGCTATCCAGGTGGTCTTCTCTGTTCTCTGATCTTTTTTTTTTCCTTGTAAGTTTTTTTTAAAAATTTTTTTCCTTTTATTAAGTCATATACACATAGATCATGAACACATTTATGCATTTTGGGGGTACAATGTGTTGATTTTTTGTATAATTTTGAATGCTTACATCAAACTTCATTTACTTGATTATTGTGTTAAGACATTTGTGTTCTATATGTGATAGATTTGACTTGTACCCTTGCAATATGCTCCATAATGGTCCCACCATTTGCCCTCCCTCTGTCAAACTTCCCCTCTCCCCTCCCATCCCCCTCCACTTGTTTCCTTCATCCTGGACTATAGTTGTGATCTATCTTTCATAAGAAAGTGTGAGTAATTATAAATTGGTTTCATAAAAGTACTGAGTACATTGGATACTTTCTCTTCCATTCTTGGGATGCTTTACTATGAAGATGTTCCAGCTTCATCCATGTAAACATAAAAGAAGTAAAGTTTCCATCTTTTTTAAGGCTGCATAGTATTCCATGGTATACATATACCACAATTTTTATTAATCTATTCATGGGTCAATGGGCACTTGGCTTCTTCCATGACTTGGCAATTATGAACTGAGCTGCAATGAACAATCCGGTGCAAATATGTTTGTTGCAAAGTGATTTTTGGTCTTTTGGATATACACCTAGTAGAGGAATTGCAGGATCAAATGGTGATCTACTTTTAGATCCCTGAGTGTTCTCCATACTTCTTTCCAAAAGGAATGTATTAGCTTGCATTCCCACCAGCAGTGCAGAAGTGTTCCCTTTTCTCCACAACCACACCAACATCTGTAATTTTGGGATTTCATTATGTGGGCTACTCTTACTGAAGTTAGCTGATACAAAGTGGTTTTGATTTGCAGTTCTCTGATGATTAAAGATGATGAGCATTTTCTCATGTAAAAATATGGAACACTTTATGAATTTGCATGTCATCCTTGCACAGGGGCCATGCTAATCTTCTCTGTATCGTTCCAATTTTAGTATATGTACTGCCGAAGCGAGTACTGTTCTCTGATCTTGACTTCACACTGGGCATTAATTTCATCACCTCTACCACTGATGCTAAGGAGTAGCTTACCGTTATACACAATGGAGCTGATATCTGTCTATAGACCTGAAGCAAAGTGTAACTTCACACCTTTCTAAAAGAAGAATGTTTTGAAAGCCTTTTTCTGAGAGTTTCTGCTGAGTGAGAGACTCAAAAGTCCTGCTTATTTTAATAGTCAATAAAATAAGTAGTGTCCAAACTTACAATATAAGGCCAGGTGAGGCCACAAAAAGCACAGCACATTGAACTTAACATTCTGGAAATATTAAATGTTGACAATAAAATTATGGAAAACTGTTTGCATTAATGTATACAGCTATCATTTAATTAAAAAAAATTATGGAAAACTATGGCTTTGATACCAGAACATTAAAAACTCATAACTCAGTATCTTGACTCTCAATACATACAAATATGTGTGTCTCAGCCTGCCGCTAGGTGTATTGGCTGTTCCTAAGAACAAGCATAGAAGATTTTCTCCCTTTGAGCCTGGGCTCCAAAGCTGGCAGCTAGAAGTCTTCACTGTAGCCGACTTGGCACTAATGTCAGGGCAAGTTTACCAAGCGTCTATTTGGCGACAGGTACTCTTACAGGTGCTGAGGACATGGCATTGAAGAAACCAGACAAAAGTCCCCATCTGCCTGGAGCCTGCTCTTTCTCATTTTCCTTATTTATTCCTCAATGAAGATAGAGCACCAAATATCCTAATGCTGCTCTCCACATTTACAAATGCAACAGCCCATGGGCCATCGGTGGGATCAGTGAATTCAGAGTACTTCCCCATCTTCAGAGAGAGGTCCATGACTCAACTCTTCCTGTTGTTTTTTCAGAGGTCTGCAGAATGTCCTGGAAGTGACTTGCCAAAACAGCTCTGACGCCTGTACTAGAAGGAGCATGTGGAGGAAATCAGTTAATTCTGGTGAGGGCAAAAGATGCTATGAGAACAGACTTCTTGAAAGACATCATCTACTGAATAGGAAGTTGGGATGGAAGTCGGGAAGAGTAAGTGTGCACTGTAGGCAGCCTGGCTCTCTGCTTCAGCCTATGTGAGGCAATGAAAAATGGTAAAGTGCCCAGAGGAACCTCATGCCAGTATATCCTGGTCTCTGGAGAACTGAAGGTTAGAGCTTCTGGTTCTAATCCAGAAGGAGCACAATCAGCACAGCGGCTCTGGGACTAGCCTCTTCCTTTCCTGATTACCAGCCAGCTGTAACAGCCTCCAAATCACACTTGTCTATCTGTTAACTGCCATTAATTGCCTTTGAGTCAAGCTTTTAAAAGCTAGAATTATTTTATGAAATCTAACATTTAAGAGTATTTATAAATTGGGATTACCATCTCGGGAGTGTCTATATTTAAGCAGAGATAATAATAATCACATGGGGAAAAAAGTTATGGTGCCTAATGTGCCCTGGTAACCAGAACCAACATAAACTTCTAGGTACTTAACTTTTCTTCACTTAATTCACTTTATTGAGAACAAAAATAACATTTTTATGTTGAAATACTTTTTTTTCCCTGCAGTTTTTGGCAGGGGCTTGGTTTTAACCCGCCACCTCCGGCATATGTGGCCAGCGCCCTACTCCTTGAGCCACAGACACCGCCCTGAAATACTTCTGATGTAATTTCTTTAATATCATGTGCTATGCAATGGAGGCAATGGACTTCAGGAATCAGAAGGCTCAGACTGTTCTTGTCCATCACAGCTGGTGTGTATTCAAAGTATAAACCTGCCTGGCATTTCTAAGGAAAATATTCTTTTCATGATGAAACTGAAATAATCTATTTGTGAGTAGAAATAACTTGTGTTTTCATAGACTGAGACATTTTATAGGATTTGATATATTCTTACAAATCAGAAAAAAAAATCTGTTACACATCTTTCCTGAAGATTAAGGAAATCATCAAACTAGGGTCCTCTGATCTTCAGAGGACGTTGTAAATACTGCCTCCTCTCATCGCCAAAAAAAATTAGTACAAGGAGCAAAAGGCCAGACCTATACCTCATTTAATTGACACTATTTTCTAAAACTCAAGGACAGAAAACTTCTAAAAAATAAATCTGAGGGGGGTAGTATGTTACTCTTGGAAAACAAAAAGAAATGTAACTATGTAGACTTTATTTTAAATTGCATGATAGCAAAGAATAATAAGTGTTTTGCAAGCTAGGTGGGGTGGCTCATGCCTATAATCCTAGCACTCTGGGAGGCTGAGATGGGAGGATTCCTTAAGCTCAGAAGTGCCAGACCAGCCTGAACAAGAGTGAGACCCTGTCTCTACAAAAATAGAAAAAATTAGCTGGGCACTGTGCTGGGTGCCTGTAATCCCAGCTACTCAGGAGGCCGAGGCAGGAGGATCTCTTGAACCAAGCAGTTTGAGGTTGCTATGAGCTAGGCAGACACGTGGCACTCTTGCATGGGGCAACAGAGTGAGAGTCTGTCTCTAAATAAATAAATAAATCAGCAAGCTGTTTTGCTTATGTTGCTTATATTTTTAATAACATAACTGTCACTTCTTGAGTACATATTGGGTGCCCAGCATTGTATCAAGTGCTTTATATACAACATAGTAGAATGAATGAGTCCATGCTCCAGAGTCATGCCTGAGTTTAAATGCTGGCTGTTTACTATTAATATCTGTGTGATCTTGAGAAAATTACTGAACTGCTCTGTGCCTGTTTGTTCATTTGAAAAATGGGGATAATAATAGCATCATTTTCTTAGGATTATTTGAGGTCTGAATGCATAGTATACCATAGGCATGCAATACATTTTAGCAATTATTGTTATGTCACTTCAGGCATGTAGATAAAGGAGTCTCCTGTTTTTCTCCATTTTTATAGGTGGGAATATGAGGTATAAGAAGTTAAGTTACTTACCAAGGTCATTTACTTAGATCAAAGCCAGCACTATTAAATTCTAAACACCTTTGCCTTTATCTGCTGAAGTTAACCCTTGAAAAACATGGGAATGCCACTTAACACGTGCTTGGATTCAGTACTTGTGGGGTGCCAAACTGTGTATACAGTGGGCCATTTATATACTCAGGTTCCTCAGGGCTGGCTGAACTAAAGGATGCCCTGATTTTAATATATGGTGAGGGGTCTGCAACCAATCCCACATGTATACCCTCCACACTGAGAGATGACTGTACTTGCCAAATGGGGAAATTCAAATCCATTTTGGATTTTGCAGAGTACAAACAAATTACATAAGCCTGAAATTAGCAATATTTCCCTACAAAGAGCCATTAGGCTGCCATCACAGTTACCAAATTCACTTCTGATAGACTCATGGGGACAGGGGATGAAATTTCATCTTACATGTGTTTTCAGTTTATATCCTCAATCAGTCATGGTAAGAACTGAAACACAAAGTTATGCACATTTTGAAACTTAACAGTTAAACAACGAGAAAAATGCTCAGAGCATCTCTTTATAAACACCACTGTCTACAGTTAACTCTCCCTTCACTGCTTTTTTCTTGGTGGGGGCAACAGAGATCATATATATTCTATGGTCCAGTCTCACAATTAAGAGGTTGAGTTTATGAGGGCAAAACTAAATCTGTGTGAATTGGGGCTATTTAATTTACAGCCAGGATTATGTATTTGACTATGTAGTACAATGCTGGATATGCTGTCAGAGGATCGAATATAATAAATAATAACCACAATAAATGCACTAGTGAACTGGTATAGAAGCTGCCAAGATTGATGGTTCTCATTTAGAATCCTATATTATTCAGCTCCAGTGGAAATTAGAATTTACTTGTAAGGAAATCTCATTTATTTAACAGCAATCTTTTTTTAAGAAAAGTTTTTCTTTCCCCTCTTGTCATTTATGTTTATTCAAGTTTGTTTTCTCTTTTTAAAAGAGAATATTTCTTTGAGAGGAAGGCACAAGATTTGTTTGGAAGCATGCCAAGTAACCCACTATCATCAATTTTCTTTTAATAAAAGATGACGCTCAGAGTAAACCTAAATTCTCATTCTAACCTCACAGTGTTGATGAGATTCTTAAATGCTACTAAACGGAACAGAGTGGACAATGGGATGGAACAAACTTTATTGATGACAAAAGTAAAAATTAAACTATTATCTGTGATAACCAAACAAAGAAGAAAAGTTTAAAACCTAACAAAAGGACTTATTATTTAAGGGCATGTTTCCATAAAGTGAAAGATTATGGCCCTTTTCAAAATACATCTAGGGAAAAAAGAAGCAGTCCACATACTTCTCTCCTCCCAATTACATCTACTTGAGAAGTTCCAGAACCTCTTGGAAAAGGATTAAGAAGCAACTCAAATGGTTGCCTCATTCAGTTTTTTTCAAACTTTAAAAAAAATATGGTTGACACAATCTCTTAAGAAAAAGGCTCAACTACCACTTGAACTTTACCTTAGAGTTGAAAACAATATAAACATTTGTACACTCCTATTAATCTGAAATCATTTTTAAAAGTAACAAACATGCACACAAAAGAATCTGCTTAAAATAACAAATATTCTCCCTATAAAAATACATGACAATAGCTAGCACACACCCCAGGAGTGGCGGTTTGGCCTGCGACTGGGATGTCAGTGTTGAGGCTACTGGACAAGCTGCCTGGCCTGGACTCTGCCACCATCTTGCTGGTGGGCGCGAAGGACGCTCATCTGCAGCAGCCAGCGGACTCCATGCTCAAGGAAGACCGCACCTCCCGGCTGAAGGTCCTAGGCTACAGTTATTGTGGTGCCTTTGGAAAGCCCCAGGACACTGTGGCCAGGATTCCTATTGACCAAGTCATCATGTCCATCCACATCAAACTGCAGAACAAGGAGCATGTGATTGAGGCCTTAAACAGGGCCAAGTTCAAGTTCCCTGGCTACTACCAGAAGAGTCACATCTCGAAGAAGTAGGAGTTTACCAAGTTTAGTGCAGATGAATTTGAAGATATGGTGGCTGAGAAGCAGGTCATCCTAGATGTCTACAGGGTCAAATACATCCCCAGTTGAGGCCGCTTAGACAAATGGCAGGCCCTGTATTCACTCATGAGGGCGTCTACTGTGCTGCTGCCTCATTTGCACCTACCAATAAATCCTACAAAAATAAAAATTAAAAATACATGACAACAAACCTTTCAGACAATTTCAGAAGGCTTATGAGACAGTTTGAAGCCCATCTATGGATCCAGGGGACACAGATTAAGAACCATATGGGTCTCTTACGTTTTATAAGGTGTAGATCAGAACACTGACCAGCCAGAATTAGTAGTCCAACCGTAATGGAACTGTTACCAATACTAACCACTTTATAGCTATAGGTTTTTTATGGATTTCAAAGTGCTTTCTCACGTATGAGCTATTTGATTGATTAGCCTAAATAGCCAACTAGGTAGATTAGGTAACATAAAAGATTTAACTACCATTGGGTTCTATTCTGTGCTGTGTTGCTTACCAATCAATTAGAATTTTTTGTGTAAATAAAAATGTCCCCTCATAAAACATAAATATCCTTCATTAGTGAACACTGAATACCTGTTAGATCCTTTCTAATGAGAAACAAAATATGTAGGCTTTGAAGGCATTAAGATAGACACCTAGATCAACAGTTCTCAAAATTTTGTCTGGTGGAGGGGGTTGGTGAGGGTGTTGCTGAGACTATTTCAGGAAGGTACATGAGGTCCTTCCTTTGCCAATTTATATATCTGTGCAAGTCTGGATTTTCTTCACATAATTCAACCAAAACAACATATTGCAACATATTGGATGCAGAAGCAGTTATGAGAATCCAGCTGTCTTCTATTAAGCCAGACATTAGGGAGATTTACCAAGATAGAAAACAATACCATTCTTCTCACTAAATTTTTGTTCTGGAAAGTAGAGTTAAGTAAACTCGTTATCTTTTTAATTTAAAATGAATTTACAAATATTTTAAAATTTTATTTTAATTTCTAAGTGGTAAATATCTGTAGATACAACTCACATAAACAAAAGCTCTTTGGAGTCCTCACCAAATTTGTAAGTGTTAAAGGGACCCAGATCCCCAAAAGTTTGAGAATGAGGTAAGCCTGAGAAGAAAGATCTAGGTGGACAAGCAAGTGTAGGAGTGGGAAGGGTGTGGTAGTCTGTGACTGCTGAGGGCATTGTGTGTCTTGTGTTGGGGATAGGGCTCTTTGAATAGTATGAAAAGTAGACGGAGGAAGATGCTGTGGACAGATCCAGTCAATTTTCTTTACTTTGCTGGTAGCCTGTCCTCAACACAGCAGTCATGGCAGTCTTTACAGAAAGAGGTCACAAGAAATGAATGGAGGTTAGAATCCTAAAACTAGCAGAGACAACTGCAAGTTATTTAGTGAAGAATTCTGATGCTGCTTCTTTTTTATTTTATTTTATTTATTTATTTATTTAACACAGAGTCTTACTCTGTTGTCCAGGCTAAAGTACCTATAGCATCAGCGTAGCGCACAGCAACTTTAAATTCCAGGGTTCAGACGATTTTCCTGCCTCGGCCTCCCGAGTGCCTGGGATTACAGGCAGCCACCACAGAGTCCAGGCAATTTTTTTCTATTTCTAACAGAGATGGCTATCTCACTCTTGCTCAGCCTGGTCTTGAACTCTGAGCTCAAGAGATCTCCCATCTCGGCCTCCCAGAGTGCTAGAACCAAGAAAACATTTTTAGAGTTCTGGTTACTTTCATTACAGATGATACAACCAAGATTAGTTAATTATTAGATACTTGTAGTATCTGTTAATACATTTTTTTCCCTTTTATGTGTTGGAATACCTAGAAGGAAACCTAATGTACTCCCCCAAATGTATGCCTTCAAATATAATATTTATCCTTTACTATGCACTAATCATTGTGCTAGACAGTTCGTTGTGATATAGGGGAAACTGCCTTTACCTTGGAATGAGAAAAACTATTTCAAAATATTTACTTGGTATACCGTTTCTTACCTATAAAATATGGACAATAATATACATCTCGTAAAGTTGTTAGGAATTAAAAAGAGAGAACCTATGCCAACAGGACAGCATAGCGCATCGTAGGTTTTCAAAGAATAGCCTAGAAAGTGCTAATAAAGGACAACGATAAATCTAAGAGGTAAGACATTGTACACAAGCACTTTAAATGGAAAACACGGAGGAAGGTCTGACGTGCCAGTGTCACTATAGATGTATTTAGAAAAGTGTTACGGGGACTAAGGGAAGGCGGGGTCACACTTGTTGGGAGCAGGGTAAGAGTTTTAAGTCCACTGGGGAGTCGGGATGATCACTCCATCCTCTCCTCGACCACCAAGGTCGACTCAAGCTAAGCATCCCAGCCAGGTGCACCCTGCATCTCTCGCTAGAGATGACAAACGACCTCCCGTGGCTTCCACGCGAGACTGAGAGCTCCGCATTCCGACCTCGCCCAACTCATTCCAGACACCTGGAGCGTGGGCTCCCACCCGGCCCCGCGACTGCCCTTCAGCCGGGGTGGGCCACACGAACTTGTGCCCACCGCCGCCTTGAGCTCCGTGCCCATCTCAAGTGGAGGCATGTGGGGTCCGGGCAGAGGGAAGAACTCTCAAGTTCTCATCTCCAACCACCCACTCTTCCCTACTCGGAGCCAACTTCAGTCGCCCAATTCGCCCTCACTCCACCCAGGGGGCAGCGCCGAGGCCTCGGACTGAGAGCCAGCTTCTCCACCCGCCCAGCTCTCCAGCCCCCGGGAATCCAGCGGCCGGCGTTCGCGCGCTCGCTCATCGATTGGCACTGCCTTGCTCTTCGGGCTCCAGTCTCGGGGAAATCGGCCCCGAGACTGGGAAAGTCCAGCGGAGCGCGGGGCGGGAACCGAGGAAGGCGGACCAGGGGATTGCCGATCGCACGGATGAGCGCGCGCTCAGTCTGGCGGGTGGCGGCCCCGGCTAGCCTGTGCGGCGCGAGGTCAAGAGTGCTGCATTTGCCACCCTGTCGCCTCAGCGCCGGTACGCGCGCGGCCTGCCCTTGCCCCGGGAGGGCCGTCCCGCCTGGGGCTCTGGCGCGGCCGGAGGTGGGACCCGGCGAGCGGCTGAGCGAGGGCCGGAGGGAGGGAGCGCGCGCGGGTGGCGGCCCCGCCCCTCCCCCTCCCGCCGCCGCGGAGAGCGCAGGGAGCAGCCGGGGGCTTGGCGGCGGCGGCGGCGGCGTCTCGCCCCGGCTCCTCCCCCCCTCCTCCTCCGTCTCTCTCCCTCCATCTGCCGTGGTTATGGCCCGTCGCTGGAGCACAAAAGAGTCTCCGCGGTGGAGGTGTGCGTTCCTCTTGCTTTTCCTCGCTGAGGTGTACGGTAAGTGTCCGCGTCCTCGCGCCCCGCTGACTGAACAAAACTGGGGCGACCCGAGGCCGCCAGGACAGGGGTTCCTCTGGAGACCCGGCGGGGGGCTGGGGGGGACCCTGGCGGCTGGCGGGACAAAGACCTGGCTAGGGGTGGATGCCGCAGAAGTGCTGTCCCTCCTCGGAGATGCTGTCATCTGTTCGTCCACCTCTGGAGCCCCGGGTACTGGAGAGGAGCTGGGGGGTCCCGGCCGGGAGGGCCCCTGATGGAGCGAGGGGTGGGCGGGCGGACTTCCCCAGCTGGGCTCCAGGGCCCCAGAGGCCGGCTTCTCGACGACTTGTAGCCGCTGGTACAATCCACACACACAAAGATGTATGGCTGTGTGAGAAAGAAGGGGAGGTCGCCTCCGCCGCTGCCGGGACGGTCCTGCCACCCCCTACCCTCTGGGGTTAGGAAGTTCTCGCCCCAGTGAAATTCCCACGCCACGAGCCCCTCCCCTACCCCACTCCGTGAGAAAACACCCGCTCCTTTCCCCCCACCCCTCCACCTCGGGGCCGGCTCTGTTGATTCCGGGCGGGTAGGGTCCTGTTGGGTTCCCGGCGCAGCACGCGGGAGGAGGCCAGAAAATAGTTTCCAGCCGCACCTCAGTCTCTCCCTTTTAGTGTCTGCCCTGACTCCTAGTTCATTTGTCATTTCCCCCATCGTCGTCAGCTGGGGTTGTCACTGTAGCTTCATTCGAGCCCGTGGAGCAGGTTAGAAATAACTCGTTTCTCATAAAGAGAAGGCAGAAGACAACGTATGAGGGTTAAGCTTTATGTTGCGTTGGGGTCAGAACAAGAAGTAAATGGAATTAATTGGAAAGAACAGTTATCTCTTGAGAGAATTGAGTTCCTTTTCTGACTTTACTGTTCTTAGTTCATCAGTTGGACACATTGAATAGATATTTCAGAGAACGCAGTTAACCTTTCCTTTTTGGAGTATTGCTTTGATTTCTCTGGGAGAAAATAATTAGAAGTTATCATTCTTCAGTAAATTTTACTTATAAAAAGTCTAAGTCATTTGCCACAGACACTGATTCAACTAGTATAATGGTGGTGGTGGTGGTGGCGGAGTTCAGTCAACATGTAATTCATCAGCAAGTATTATCTCTTTTAAAAGCATTATCTGTGGGATTGAATGTGGTGGTAGTTTTTAAAACCTGAGAAATGTCACTAAATGAAGAATTAAGTGAACTTGAAGTGGCATTTACTGACAGCCAAGAAATAGTAGTCTTTTATGTAATTCAGGATGTGTTGCTCCCTTACCTGATAAGTGTATTATCATTTTTGTTTGTTTGGGGGAGGAAAAGTGGTTTGGTCCCTTCTTGATGTGGTACTTGGCAATGGTGTGCTTGTTTGCAACTATAAAACCCAGCACATGACTTTTGATTGTTAGTTGCATCAAGTGGCCATGATCCCTGCTTGCCTGATGACTTGTGGGTTTGGGTCTACACGAGAGATCAATAAGCTATTATGTTGTTTCTTCTAGCCTGAAGGAGAGTATAATTCTGCTCTAGGTTTTGTGTAATGGCCCAGAAGAGAAAAGAAAGTGAGAAGCATCTCTAATTTGGGTGACTAGGGTTGTCCAGCTTTGTCCTCTAATCAGAATTGAATTTCTGTGATGTCTGATCAAAGTAGATAAATAAATGGGCTCTTCTTTCATTAAAACCTATGTCATTAGTGTTGGTTCTAAAAGTCTTTTTGCCTCTACGGATAAAAGGTTGTGAACCCTGTAATTTGCCTTAGTACATTCTTTTGTACTTGTACACAGAGTGGCTTTCTGGTAGGTGCTTAGGAAAAGTTTATCTTTTTGGAATTTGTGTTCATTGAGGAATTGTTAGTAAGCAAAGATTGGAACTGGCCCCATATTATAGAACTAGTAGGTGATTATGCCATAGGTTGATGTCTCAAGTCACAGCAAGTTTCAAAGTATAAGAAAAAGAAGGCAGTACATCAGTAGAGATTAAAGAAACTCTTCATCTTGTAACTGGGGAAATCCTCTTTATAGATGCATTTTTTGGTGCTTCTGCCTTTCTAACAATATGTGGGTTTATATTAGTGAAAAAAAGCTATAGGTACACCTTTTTTAAAAAAAAAATCTTTATTTTGGTGTTGGTACTCTTCACATGACCATTTTAGTGGACTATGATATGACTGGTATAGTTCCAAGTTACTTTTCTGAATAACAGAGCCTTATTTGAAATTCTGAATTGTGCTACATAATCCAGTTAATGTTTTCTAGAAGTAATGGTTCGAGGATCATTAATTCTCTTTTAGAGATTGCTATATCTTAACTGTATTAAATGTGCCTAAGAGTTAGGAGAAAGTAAAGATTGCCTTCTGCCTTCTTTGGAAGTTTGAAGGGGTGAGAACTTTAGTGGTAGTGAGCACAAACTTTGCAAATCCTAGGCCTACTGTGAAGAGGAGAAGCACTTAGGAATGTCTGATTTTATGGATGTTTTCAAAAACTTTGTCTCCTAGTTAATACAAGTTGTTAGTTTTGCTCACCTCCCAGACCACAATTTAGTAATTCTGATAGTTTGTTGCTTTATCTCTTCCATTTCCGTTTGTCTTCCAGGTCAGTGTTTTTTTGTTGTTTTCTTTTCTCTCAGTCTCACCCTTAAAATGCTTTGCTACTGTCTACATAGAGAACAAAGTTCCTGAAATGATAACCCTATCTACCTGTGGTGCACTCACACATTTTCTATTCTATTTATTTTTCTTGCCTTTTATCCTTCTTTTTTTTGTTTGTTTGCTGATCTGGAGTCATTAAATTAATTTTGGACCCTGTAATACGGCGGTTCTCAACCTGTGGATCATGACCCACAGGAACTGTATTAAAGGTTCACAGCATTAGGAAGGTTGAGAACCACTGCTCTAATAGATTACAGCCCTTAGTTTGAAAATCGTAATGTTGATGAAAGCTTTAAATATAATTTAAAATGTTTGTTGTGTTTGTGTATCATTTTATAATAGTCTTGAAGAACTGAAGATGGTTAGTATTTGGTTACTTGCTGCCAGAGTGTTTGGTAGCATTAAGAACTAACTTTTCCTAAACTGTTATGACTGATTTGAGATAAAACTCATTTTAAAACTGGTTTTCAGCTTATTACAGTCAAGAGTCTTTACTGTACTTTACAGTACTATTATAGATGTTCTTGCATGTGTCTAACGGATGAATCTTTCTCCATGAATTTTATGGAACACTCAGTGGCTTTATAATTTCCAGTTTAAAGGTAGACAAGAAGTTTCATATTTAAAACATTGTAGAAGTGACTGAAACATGGAAAAAACCCTCTAAACCAGATACCAACAACTTCTGAAAAAGTCGAGTTTGATTACATAAAATATGTTGAATCAAACTGAGTTAATTCCTTAACACAAACACTTCCTTGAGTTCAAAATCTAAATTATATCCATATCTTTGGGAGAATATAAAACGTAGGCCGTATATTCCACAAAATTCTAGGTGGTTATCAGTCAGAAAGTATTAAATGATGACTTTTAAAATAATAGCTATATTTTAGAAAAAGTATGAAGGAGATTTGAATAATGTATGGTAAACAATTTAGAAGATCCCTAGAAAGTAAAATCTCATATGAAGAACATAAAATGGATGTTAGGCTGAAAAGTGAGCAGAAGTTAAAGAAAATGTTAAGATTTGTTAAGATTTACATTTGTGGTTAGGTAATTTAAAGGTTATTAAAAAAAATAAGTCAAGAAGGAGCCCTTTTGTGTTTCTGATCTGTTAATTTTTTTTTGTTTTTTTGTATTTTACTGGTGATATTACAATTCAAAGAATGACAGGTAAGCAAAAAATATATTAAATATAGATGAGATTTATATAGATCTAAGTACATAGAAAATGTTTTGCTTTTAGAATTGTAGAATGAGTATTAATCCTGTTCTTGCTTTAGAGTCCTTATAGGTAAAGGAAGGTTGTTCTAAATTTAGGAATTAGAACTGAATTGCTGATCTCTAATTTCTAAGGTTACCTTTCCTTTCTGTTTGCCCTTTTCTCCTCACTATCTGCCATCCCCTTTTTGAGAGAGATGAGCAATAGATATGCACTACTTATTCCCATTTTCCAAAATTTAGGATTAGATTCTGCAAATATAAGTTACCTATGTATTTGTTCAGGTGCATATCATCAGTGTCTCTTTTTAACTAGATTCATATAAGATAATTTCGTTCTATACTGACTTAGGGAATTCTCACTGACTAAGCTATAGAAAGGAGGGAAGGAAACTAAGATTTATTAAATAAATTTATAGCATCTATTTGATCTTCATTATTCTTTAGTAGGTCCAATTTAGTCCTATAAAATATTTATTCTTTTTTGTTAACAAAAGAGAAAATTAAAGCTCAGAGATGTAACTTAACAAACCACTAGGGAATAGCATAGTCATGATTGCAAGTTAATCCTGTTAAATTTTCACTTATTATTTCATTAGCAAAGATTTGTTGAGCACTTGTTATTCTGTCACTGTTAGATACAACTTTATGGACAGTTTCTGCCCATCTGAAGCTTCAAGTCTAGTGAATAAATTGTAATAAGTGCTCTAACAGAAACAAACAAGAGGGAGAGATAGTTAATAATTAGGGGGATACTTCTTTGAGGAGGGACATTTTATAAGACCTCATGGGTAAATAATCGTGTTAAAGCTGGGAACAGCAACACATGAAAGGCCTAAATTCGGGAAAGAGATGATATGAAATATTGATAGCTGGTGTGTTGCAGATAAATAAATGAATCTGTGAAATCAGCATAGTGGTCATAGGGGAGAGCAACAAGGTGAGGTTAAAGTGATATATAGGAATTCAGGGCTTTAGAATTTATGGTTATTTAATACAAAAAGGATATTTTGATACCTAAGATAGGAAAGGCAAATATTTCACTGTAAAGGAAAGCCTTTTAAATTTTAATACATACAACTATATTACAGACTTACTATATTGTCCTTATATTTCTCATTTCACAAGAGATCAGTGAAACTTCTTAATAAAGCGATATTTTGAGAAAAAAAGAATTTATGGTAAACAATTTGGGTTTTATTGTAAGTGTATCTATGGAGGGTGTTTAAGTGATACACTGTGATTTATGTTTTGAAACCTTCGCTTTTACCACTGTGTTGATTATTGTCATGAATTGGTCAAGAGTATCAATGGGATAATCAGGTGAGAGCCAGGGAAGGTTGGACCACCTTAGTAGAAGTGGAAATAGAAGAACACAATCTAGGTGTAAGGTGGAGGGTAAAAAAGGTGTACTTCCTCTCATCATAGGTAGGAAAGAGGTAGGAAAATAGGTAGTGTTTAGGTCTATAGGTATTAGGATAGAAAGGAGATGAACTCTGATTGTTCCTATTTTCTCAAAGTAATATGACATGAGATCATCAGTGAAGAGGAGGAATTAGTTGAGAGTGACTTCTTTTCCCTCAATTTCAGTAATTTGGACCCTTAGAAAGTTAATTTTCTGTTAGTCTAGAGTAGAGAAGGGTCAGAACACAGTGCAAGAAGGGATAATGTGGTGAATAGTTGTATAACATGATAAGAACGGACAAGAACTGGTAAAGAGAGGAAAAAATATCAATTCCAAGGACAGTCATTTTGTCATTGAAATAAGTATAGAACATAACTTTCAACAGTTTTGAGAATATTTTAGGCAAGAAACAAAGGGTAGACAAAAGCTAGACTTCAGATACCTATTTCCCCAAGTTAAGTGATCAATAGAGATTGCTTTGCCTTGGACGAGTCAAGAATAGATTGAAAGATTAGTGAATTTTAGAACATATTTAGAAAAATTGAACTTTTGCCCCTTTTTCTCAATTGTGTAGCTTTCTTACAGAAATAACTCTAGCAGATTACAAAACTTCAAAGTAAAGCTACCAGAATAATTCTCTGTAGTTTTCCTCTTAAATATTTTATAACTCTTTGTCCTGCTAGTATCAGTTTGGCAAAAATGTGAAATTGTTTTATGCTCATGTTCTTATCACTGAATGATACTATCTTGATACCTACCTTACATTTCAGTTTATAGTGAAATCAAAATGGTGATAATCTTTTACTAGAGTAGAGAAGGGTCAGAACACACAGTGCAAGAAGGGATAATGTGGTGAATAGTTGTATAACATGACAAGAACAGACAGGAACTTATAAAGAGAGAAAAGAAGATCAGTATTAAGTGGAGTATTAAATGGAGTACAGTAAGATGTTAGTAGTTGGAATTTAACTTTTCAAATATAAATATCTTACTTAATTTTATTATTAAAGTATCTTTTAGATTTTATGTATGTTAGAGAAAATATAAAATTAACCTTTGTATTTGGTATATTCTGAGATAGAATTTAGTTTCTTGAAATTATAATTGCTTGTTCTCATCACACTAAAACCTTTCACTAGTAGAATGTGGAACACTTTTACGAAATGCTGTGATCAATCCTCAAAATAACTCTGTATGAGATGGGTATTATTAGAAGAGACTGAAGCTTGAGAGTAGTAATCTTGCCTAAGGTTCCTGCCTCTCTACTGCTGTTCTTTTCAAGGAGAAGCCCATTATTTTTTCTCCACATCTGTGTAACAGCCCCCACCTTGTCTTGACTCTGGTTTTGTCCCTATTCAATCACATATGTATAGCAGCAGCCACAGTAACTTTTCCAAAGTACAGATTTGATATTCTTTTTCTCTTCAGAGTGAATAAATCTCACTTTTTACTAAAGTACAGATCTGATTGTGTAACTTTCTTGTGTAAAATCCAACTGTAGTTCCATATCCTTACAAATACAAATATAACTAGCTGGAGCCTTCACAAACTGTTTTTTGCCTTTCTGCCTTGTCTCTTATCATTTCCCTTCACTGCTGCCCTTTCTTTCCCCTATAGCTTGTTTCAGCCATACCAAACACTTTTTTGTGTGTGTCTCCCAGCTTATTTATGAATGCCATAGTTTAATATTAGGAATCACGTAAATGTAAAATTATTCCAGCACACACTGTTCCCTCTGCCCAACTTTATCTTTCTTCCTCCACTGCTATCTTCATAAGGCTAACTCTCGCTTGACCTTTGGCTTTCCTTTCAGTGGTTCTCAACCTTCCTAATGCCAGGCCCTTCAATACAGTTCCTGTGGGTTGCCACCCACAGGTTGAGAACTGCTGCTTTAGATGCTGCCTCCTTAAGGGAGTCTTTCTTGGTTTCTTAAAACTAGGTGCCCCTTGCTTGGTGCCTGTAACTCAGTGGCTAGGGCATTGGCCACATACACCGTGGCTGGCGGGTTCCAACCCAGCCCAGGCCTGCCAAACAACAATGACAACTACAACAAAAAAAATAGCTGAGTGTCATGGCCGGCTCCTGTTGTCCCACTATTTAGCAGGCTGAGGCAAGAGAATTGCTTAAGCCCAAGAGTTTGAGATTGCTGTGAGCTGTGACACCACTGCACTCTATTGAGGGCAACATAGTGCAACTTTGTCTCAAAAGAGAAAGAAAAAAAGAAGAAACAAGTGAAATTATATTTAATCCAATATATCTGAAAAAATATTCTAACATGTAATCACTAGAACATAATTTTTAATGAGATGATTTGTTTTGTCTTTTTCATACTAGTTCTTCAAAATCCAGTGTAAATTTTATACTAAGCCCATCTCAGTTTCATCACATATCAAACCACATTTCAAATTTTCAGCAGCCACTTTGGGAAGCAGTGTCTATTAAAGTTGAAACATGCTCTGTGGCCCAGCAGTTCTACTCCTAGATATGAACTCAGCAGAGGTGGCTACATATTATATACCAAAAGACATGTACAAGAATATTCATAGCATCCTTATTTGTTATAGTCCCAGACTAAAAACAATCCATATTTCCACCAGTCATAGAAGAGATAAATGAATTATGATAAGTTCACATAAGGGAATTCTATTCAGCAGCAGTTCTCAAACTTTTTAATGTCCGACTACATTAATTGAGGAATTCAAAGAATGGTTTTTATATAGGAGATATATGTGATTTTAAATAGTATTAGAAATTAAACTTGAGAAATTGTCAAATTTAACATGCATATGTAAAATGATAGTAAGAAGCCCACTACATGTTACCATAAATAACCTACATTTAAAATGTGTAAAATGACAAATAATTATATTTTCCAAAACAAAAAATAATTTAGTGAGAAGAGTGGCATTTTTTTTAACATTTTTGCAAGTTATTATAAGGCCAGAGTTATGTGATTAAAACATACTTAGTCTAATGCCAAATAATACTTGTTGAATAAATGATGTGATATATCCATAAGTGGAATAATTATATTTATACGATTCCTAATATTAAACTATGACATTCATAAATAAGCCATACCAACTTGCTAATGATGTTTTAATCTGCTGGAATACATTTACTACTAGTTTTTGGACTTTGCATTTGTGTTTATGAGATCAGTCAATCTTTCTTTCTCTCCTACAACCTAATGTCCCCTCTCCTGGATGATTTTCATATCTGATAATCCTTTCTTTTAGATGCACTTGTAATCTTGTGTTCCTGTTGACTTCAGTGTTCAGGAACAGTATAAAAGGTTTTTAGTGGTCTAGTTAGGATCATTTTGCTTTCTGAAATTAGCAAAAGAGAGATGTTTACTTATGAACTGTAGGTAGTGTGGTTAAACTAAGCAGGATAATAGAAGTGAACCTATGAAAAATAGATCTCTTCTTAGGAAAGGACCTTAGGGTAAAAGCCAGTTAGATCCCTTAGTGGAGTTGTTTTGGTTCTATGAGTAGTGTAACTCACATCTGACGGCGGGAGCTGTGGGAAGTAAAATGGAGCTGCTAGATGAGGGTTAAGGTCAAGTCAGGGGGTAGGACTTTTGTTTTCTGTCAGTGGAGTACATCCACTTTGTTGGAGATGACACATTAAGGCCAAACTAGTTTGCTCAGGAAGCATTATAGCAGCTGTAGAGTTAGTCAAAATGTGTTTCCAGTAATGTGTAAAAGCCATGACCTAGCTGTGTTACTAACATGATCACTTATACATAAGAGTATTCACCCAGATACAAAGGGTGGGAGATTAAGGGGAATTGCTACTATTGGTGCTGTTAGAGTAAATCACTGTGGTTTAATGGCCATTTGTAAAAAATGCAAATGAGTACAGAAAATATTGCATAAGTTAAATTTACATTGGATGCAACTCCACATTACTTTTTTTTTAATCATATTACAATAAGGGGATGAGTGTTTGATTTGATTGGTATGTGTAGATGGGTTAGAGATAATTAGAATTAGAACATGTGATTTATCTTTGCTTTTTATAATTTTATTGTTATAACTGTCTAAAAATATAAATGTATTTTGCCATGTATAATATTCACCTGTGTATAATGCACACCCACGCCACTCTGCTGAAAACCCTGGATGTTAAAGCTCATGTGAGTGGCCGGGGCTGGCCCTGCCAGCCTGGGCTCCTGGTGGTAGATCCCTGCCTTTTCCAGGCTGCCTCATTTCTCATGCAGCCGGTCCCATTCTGAGGCTCCTGGGACATTGTGCTGAGGAGGAGGCCTTCCCTAATGATACCCAGTGAAGTTTCTGCATTTACATTTCTGTTTAGTGACTAGACGGTGATGTCTTTGAGCCATCCAGACCCTGGGCACTAAGAATAATGCCAGCATCTTTCTCCCCAAATTGCAAATACTACAAATTACCAAGGGGACTAGTTAAAATGAGACTCCTAAACCACACCGAAGTATACTGAATCAACTCTCCAGGAGAAAGACCTAAGTATCCTTTCTGTTAACAAGCATCTTAAATGATTCTCTCTACTGGCAAAGCTGGGCAGCTATACCAATTCAATACTCTGGGGGTTTGGACAAGTCATACGCTCTAAATTACAATGTGTGGTCACAGGTACCACTGAGCTTTCATGCTTCATTGCCAGGTACCCTCTCAGGCAGAAACTTCATAGGAACTGAGGCCCAGGACCACAACTGTGGCGTACTAGTAGAAGTGGGTCTCAAAACCTAGGTCTCCATACCCCATTTCAGGAATCTTTCTCCTCAGTGCAGTGTCCTCAGAATGGGGCCAGCTGCACAAGAGATGAAGCAGCCCAGAAAGGGCAATGATCTACCATCAGCAGCCCAGAACAAGCAGGGCCAGCCCTGGCCCCTTACACCTGCTTCCTAGGAAGTAAGCCCACCAGAGTTCTCAGTGGAAGCCATGGCCACATGCCCACCTACAGAATGGGTGGGAATAGGAAATGAGAAGATGTGGGGATGATGGTGGGCTGGAAGGGGACACTTGGGGGATGTTGAGCACTGATGTTATCTGGACCACTCTCATTTGCCACCTGGGCTCACGACCAACTTCTCTACAGCCACTGGCTTCATACTTTGCACCTCTCACAAGAGAAGCAAGTGCCACTTCTGCCCTCCTTTCACCAAGGTCCCATTGCTAACTATCAGTCGCCATCAGTGCTGGGCCCATTTCCCAGATGGTGGTGGTAATAGTGTTTAGCATGATCAGTTGGGTGGATTGGAGGCTTCTGAAGCTGTGGTGACGGCCTAGTGATGGAGGGGTGAGATTACTGTATTCCAGGGTATTATTTTGCATATGGATGTTGTTACTACTTTCTAGAGTTACATTTTTAATGGAAAAGCATAAATAAAATAATTAAAAACATTTATATAGATACAGAATTAGTACTACACATTTATAATGCACATCCTTATTTTTCCCTCAGAAATTTGAGCAAAAAAGTATGCATTATACACAGCAACATACAGTATTTGCACAATGTCTTTAAGGAAATAACTTCAATTTTTTTTTAATTTCTTCCTCTTTAACTCAGTTTTGACACTTTATATTAATTTATATTTTCCAGAATGTTATTTCATCTGTATTTTCACATTTGCTTTAAAATGATAAATAATATTCTCTTAAAAATATTAAGAGACCTGAGCGGCACCTGTTGAACATTAGAGTTATTTTCAGTTTGGGGCTATTACACATAAAGCTTCTATAAACATTTGTGTGCAAGTTCTTGTGTGGATATAAGTTTGTATTTCTTGAGGATAAAAACTAGTAGTATGCACTTTCTCCAGGATTTGGTATTATCAATATTTTTATTTTTGTCATTCTCAAAGGCATGTAATGGTAGATTATTTGATTTAAATTTGCAGTTTTTAATGGTTAATGCTGTTGAACATCTTTTCATATACTTTTTGCCATCTTGTATGAAGCGTTTCAGTCTGTTACCCATTTTTAATTGGATTGGTTTTTTACTGTTAAGTTTTCAGAGTTCTTATACATTTTTTTTTTTCTCCGAATCTGTGGCTTTTCTTTACATTTCTAGACAGTGCCTTTGGCAAAGCAAAAGTTTTTAAATTTGATGGGCTCGGCTTATCAGTTCTGTATTTTAGGAATTGTATTTTTGGTGTCATTTCCAAAAATTGTTCACCTAACCCCACATCACAAAAGGTTTTTTTCCCCTAAAAGTTTTAGAGTTTTATGTTGTACATTTAGATCTAAGATTCATTTTGATTTGTTGTTTTATAAGCTGGGTAGTTGAAGAAAAGTCTCCATTTTGCATATGAGTAGCCAATTATTGCAATACCAATTTGTTGAAAAGATTTTCCTTTCTCCATTGAGCTGTCTTTGCACCTTTGTCAAAGATCAAGTGGCTGTATTTGTATGAATCTATTTCTGGACTCTATTCTGTTCTGTTCTGTGTGTGTCATTTTGCCATTACCACACTGTCTTGATTACTGTAAATAGTCCTAAAGCTGGGTAATGTAATACCTTCAATCTCTATCAAAATTGTCTTAATTGCTCTAATTCCTTTTCTCTAATATAAATTTTAAAATCAGTTTGTCATTCTTTATCTATAAAGTATCCTGCTGGGCCAAGCACAGTGGCTCCTACCTGTAATCCTAGCACTCTGGGAGGCTGAGGCGAGTGGATTGCTTGAGCTCGGGAGTTCAAGACCAGCCTGAGCAAGAGAGAGACCCCATTCTCTACTAAAAATAGAAAAACTAGCCAGGCCTGGTGGTGGGTGCTATAGGCCTAACTAATCAGAAGCTGAGTCAAGAGAGTCACTGGAGCCCAGGAATTTGAGGTTGCTGTGAGCTATGGATGATGCCACCTCACTCTACTCTGGGTGACAGAGTAAGACTTTGTCTCAAACAATAAAATGAAATAAAATATCCTGCTGGGATTCTGATTGGCATTATGTTAAATTTATGGATCACTTTGGGAAGAATTGGTCTCTTTACTATCTTGAGTTTTCTAATTCATGAATACAGGGTTTCTCCATTTATTTGGGCCATTGATTTCTTTTGTTATTGTTTTTAATTTTCTTTTTCTTTTTTTTTTTTTTTTGAGACAGAGCCTCAAGTTGCCCCCCTGGGTAGAGTGCCATGGCATCACAGCTCACAGCAACCTCCAACCCTGGGCTCAAGCGAGTCTCCTGCCTCAGCCTCCCAAGTAGCTGGGACCACAGGCACCCACCACAAAGCCTGGCTATTTTTTGGTTGCAGCCATCATTGTTTGGCAGGCCCAGGCTGGATTCGAACCCACCACCTTAGGTTTATGTGGCTGGCCCCTTAGCCACTTGAGCCACAGGCCCTGAGCCAGTGTTTTTAATTTTCAACACATAGATCCTATATATGTTTTGTTAGATTTGTATGTATTTCATTTGTGATAACTATTGAAAGTATTACTGTAAAATTTTGATTTTTAATTGTTCTTTGCTTGTATATATGAAATGGATTGACTTCTGTGTGTTGATTTTGTATTTTGCAACCTAACTTAGTAGTTCCAAGAGAATTTGTGTGGGCTTTCTTCTAGTTTTCTACATAACTCTATCATCTCTGTAAATAGGAAAAATGTTATTGTTGTCTTTCCAAACTTTGCCTTTTATTTTGTTTGTGAGGTGTTGGTTTGTTTGTTTGTTTATTTGTTTTTGCCTTATTTTATTGGCTAGGACTTTCAGTACTTCATTGAATAAGAGTGGTGAGATAGCTTCCTTTGTTTTCCATCATTGGAGGAAAGAATTCCATTTCCAGCATTAAGTATATTGCCTGTAGGGTTTTTGTAGATGCCTTTTATCAAGTTGAGGAAGCTTTTTTCTGTTCGGAGGTTCAGTGAGAGTTTTATCATGAGTGGATGTTATATTTTGAAAAATGTTTAATTCTGCACCTACTGTTATTTGATTTTTTCTTTTAGACTGTTAGTATAATGAGTTACATTGATTTTTTAGATATTTAGCCTTTCTTTCTCAGGATAAGCCACTTAGTCATGTTATATTATGCTTTTAAAAAAATAACAATTTTATATAATGAACTTCAACCTTTTAATTTGTATAATTAGTTGTTTTTAATAGTTTAAGAATTATGCAACCATCACCTCTCTCTGGTTCCAGAATGTTTGCATTGGCCTAAAAGGAAATCCTGTAACTATTAATAATTGCTAACCCATTCTTCCTTCCCTTTGGTCTCTGGCAACCACAAATCAACTTTCTGTCACTATGAATCTGCCTATTCTGGACATTTCACATAAGTGAAATTATACGTTATGTGGCCTCGTGGTTCATTTCATATGGTAACAAGATTCAGTACTTCATTCTTTGATATTAGCCAGGTAATCCATCGTATGGGTATACCACATTTTGTTTGTCCATTAGTTGATAGACATTTGAGTAGTCTTCACTTTTTGCTATTGTGAATAATGCTGCTATGGATATTTATGTCCAAGTTTTTGTTTGGACGTATATTTTCTGTTCTGTTACAGGAGTAGAATTGCTGACTCTTATAATAACTCTACATTTATTTACCCTTGAGGAACTCCTAACTGATTTCCATGTGGCAGTACTATTTTACATTTCCCCCACAATGTGTGAGGGTTGCAGTTTCTGCATACCTTGCCCACACTTTATTGTCTGTCTTTTATTATAGCGATTGTAATGTGTGTGAAATGGCTTCTCGAGGTTTTGGTTTGCCCTTCCTTAAGGCAGGCGTCCTCAAACTAGGGCCCGTGGGCCAAATACAGCCCTCCTAGGACATTTATCCAGCCCACCATGTGTTTTTGCTGCCGCTGCCTGTCCTTCTTAGCAGCCGACTTGTCTCAGGGCCCACAGTCCAACCCTCCAACGGTCTGAGGGATAGTGAACTGGCCCCTGTTTTAAAAGTTTGAGGACCCCTGCCTTAAGGAGTAATGATGTTGAGGTTCTTATGTGTTTATTGGTTATTTGTGTTTAATCTTTGGAAAAATGTCCTATAATCCTTTGCTCAATTCTTTTTTTTTTTTTTGTAGAAACAGTGTCTCACTCTATCACCCTTGGTAGAGTGCTGTGGCATCACACAGCTCACAGCAACCTCCAACTCCTGGGCTTAGGCGATTCTCTTGCCTCAGCCTCCTGAGCAACTGGGACTACAGGTGCCTGCCACAACATCTGGCTATTTTTTTGTTACAGTTTGGCCAGGCCGAACTTGAACCCACCACCTTTAGTATATGGGGCCAGCGCCCTACCCACTGAGCCACAGGCACTGCCCCTTTGCTCAATTCTTAATTCGCTAGATTATTTGTCTTTTCATTATTATTAGATTTCATTATTATTGTTAGAGTTCTTAACACAGTGTGGATATCAACTCTTTAATTTGATACGTGATTTGCAAATATCCTATTCTTTATTTTGTCTTTTCACTTTCTTAATAGCGTTCTTTGAGACCCAAGTGCTTTCACTTTTGAGGTAGTCCAATTTACCTATTTTTTCTTTTGTTGCTTATGCTTTTTGGTGTCATATCTACAAATTAATTTCCTAATCTAAGATCATGAAGTAATGGCTTCATGATTACTCCTGCTTTTTCTTTTCGAAGAGTTTTGTAGTTTAAGTCTTACATTTAAATCTCTGATCCATTTTGACCTGTTTTTTGTATATGGTGTGAGGTAGGGGTCTCTAAGTTTTTGTTTTTACAAGTATCTTAGGATATTTTAATTACATGTGCAAAGTCATATCTGCAAACAGAGGTAGTTTTGCTTCTTTCCTCCTAATTGAAATGTTTTGGGTTTTTTTCCTTACCAAATTTCCTAGACTAAAACCTCCAGTACAATGTTTAGTAGAAGTGGCCAGAGTAGACATCCTTGTTTTTACTTGTAATCACCTTTAAAACAGTTGTAGTAAGCATTTTATTATCATTGAAGCTGGACGTGGGAGGGTTATACTTGAGAACCTATTAAACTATCCTTTCTCTTTTATTCACGTATGAAATTTTATGCTATAAAGCAAAAAAAAAAAAAGATAAAGTACTTACCAAAACCCATTGCATTGAAGTTCGCATCCCATTCTCAATAATTATTTTGACTCCTTAAATTTTCTTCTTTCTCTCTCTTTGTTGATTTTTTTTTGTCCTATGTCAATTTGTTTGAGATCTTTAATATGATAAAATTTTATTTTGCTGAACTACATTCTTGAATTATATGTTCTTTTTCCTTCCCTTCCTCTACCAAGAAATGTGTATGGGTTGTATGCATACCATCTGAAAATTATGTCCTCACACTTGAATAATGATTAGGCTAGATATAGAATTCCAGGTTTCAATAATTTCTTTCAGAATTCTGTGTATGTTACTTTATCATCATGTAACTTTTAAGTTGCCCTTTTGTTTTTGTACCTTTGCTCATTTAGAAACTTGCAAATTCCTTTCTCATTTGGAGTTTATAGTTTTCCCTAATATCTATGTATGTATTTCTAGTCATTATTACGGTTTGCTATTTGGAGGGCCATTTCACCTGAACATACTATTTTTCTGAAATACCTGTATCTTAGGAATATATATGCACCTCCATATATATTATTGATTTCATTGTCTGATGAAAGCTCCCTTTTGGTTCACAGCACCTTCTAGCTGGGTCCTCACATGGTTGAAGGGGCAATATCAATAATGTATATATGTAGGTGCATATATATTCTTCTTATCCTATAAATTCCCTCCTATTAAAACTTTTATGAAGCAAATATTAGATATCTTGGCTTTTTTTTTTCTCTTAAGCTTTTATATTCTTATCTTTTTATTCTGTAAAGATAATCTTCTGATTATAGTTTGTCTATGTCTATTTACAAATTTTTTTTTATAATGACAGTTTTGCTTTATCAGTTAGCTGTGGGAGCTGATTTATGTCTAATTTGTCACTTTCTCCAAAAATTCCCTCCCTGCTCTATTCCCTACTCTCATCCTCATCCTTGAGAATATGGTAAGAACTATAGGTCTTTTCCTTGGAAGTAATGCACCTTCACAAAAAATTTTATATGTAATATAAAATCAGTGGTTCTCAACTTGTGAGTGGTGACCCACAGGAACTGTATTAAAGGGCCATGGCTGAAGGAAGATTGAAAACCACTGTTTGAGATACAGAACTTCTATAAACTTGCTTATGAACTCTAAATCCTTGGTATTCAGGCCTCTTGTGGAACTAACTGAGTTGGCACCACCCGGGAGGTTGTTAGAAATGCGAATCTCAGTCCCAGCTCCAGATGTTTAACTGGAACCTCCAGTTTAACGAGATCCTCTGTGATTTATTTCATATTTAAATTTGAGAAGCTTTGTTGTAAGAGGTTGGAAACTCCTGTGGTGTATGTGATCAATATTGATTTCTCATTGTTATGCTTTTTTTAAAAAGTATTATTTCTGGAATATCATCTAGAGCACTTTTTAAAAAAATATACCTTGACCATCAAAATTATAGAGATATTTTGAAGTAGTCACAGTACAATACAGTGTTTGAATAGCAAGCTTCATAGTATGTTTGAAGTAGCAGGAGGCAAGGAGATGATGTGTAAATTCATTCTTGTAATAATAGCAAACACTTACATATAGTGTTCATAGTTATGTGAGTCAGACAACATTCTTATCATTGTGTGTTTGTGTTGTATGCATGTTTTATATATGTGTCTAAGTCCATTTGGGCTGTTATAAAAATGTGTCGTAAACTAGGTAGCTTATAAGCAACAGTTTATTTCTCACAGTTCTGGAGTCTGAGAAGTCCAAGATCAAGCCACTGGCAGTCAGTCTGATGAAAGCTCCTTTTTGGTTCACAGACAGTACCTTCTAGCTGGGTCCTCACATGGTTGAAAGGGCAACCTGTCTGGGGTCTCTTTTATAAGAACACCAATCCCCTTTCTGAGGGCAGGGTCCACATGTCCTAATCACCTCATAAGGTTTAAAGGCCCCACCTTTATTTTATTTTATTTTATTTTATTTTTTGAGACAGACCCTCAAGCTGTCGCCCTTGGTAGAGTGCGGTGGCTTCAGTGCTCACAGCAATCTCTACCTTCTGGGCTCAAGCAATTCTCCTGCCTCCGCCTCCCAAGTAGCTGGGACTACAGGCTCCTGCCACGGAGCCTGGCTATTTTTTGTTTGCAGCCGTCATCGTTGTTTGGCGGGCACGGGCTGGATTTGAACCCGCCAGCTCAGGTGTATGTGGCTGGCACTTGAGCCACAGGCGCCAAGCTGGCCCCACCTTTTAATACTGTAAGCTTAACGTTTTAGGATTTCAACATAGGGATTTTGAGGTGGCAGAGACATTCAGACTATATAGATTATATACACAGATAAACTCATTTACTTATAACAAATCCTGTCACCCTGGTGCTATTTCCATTTTACAGATAAGGAAACTGAGGCACAGAGAAGTTAAGAATCTTAGCCAAAAATCACATAGTAAATGAAAGACCTACAATTTGAACCCATATAGCATGGCTCTAAATGCTGTGCTATTACCCCTGGCCGTGTACTGCTTCTTTGTACTTTTACTTAGAGACCCCCTTCTAACTCAGTGTGGCTTATAAGCAAGCTGATTAATTCCTGATACATTTACTTTCCTAAAGTTATTGCTAGAGCTCATCTGCTTGTGATGCTAATAGATGACCAGAGATGTCAGATCATTAATGTTTTCTAAGTTAATTTCAGTTTGCTATTAATTGAGATTTCTAAATGGCAAGAAGCTAGTTTATTGGATTTTACACTACGTACCCTCAAGGTTTGTTATCAGGCTATTAAATAACTTATTCAAAGACTTTCTACATTAAATGTTAATTTTCTTCCTCAGTAGATACCTGGACAAAAGACAATTTATAGAAAGAATAACTGGATGGCTAAACAAATTAGAAACAAAGATTAACTTCAAAAGCAGTCAAAGAAATGCAAATAAATGCTACCTCTCAATTTATTAAATATATACAAATCAAATTGTTTTATCAAATGTTCAATAATGACATAAAAGTAAAAATATGGTTCACTGAAATACACATTCATACTTGACTGTGATGTAGGAATTGTAATCTTTGCTGATGGATCTACTGGTATTATTTCACATATCCTTGGCATTTTTCCAAATCACTTTTTCTTCATAAATGTTTTCTAATGTTGAACATTAGGTGGTTTAATTGTTTACTGTTTGTTTACATTCATAAATAATGCTGCAATTGACATGCCTTTATTTTTGTTTGAATTTTTATTACTTTCTTTATGATTCATAAAAGTAGAATTACTGTGTCAAAGGTTGGAGTATTTTTAAAATCTGATAAAAATTAAAATAATACCTCATTTTTATCGAATGTTTGCTATATGTTAATGATTGCTCTGATGGTTTGCATATATATTAACTGATTTAATCTTTAGATCAAAACTATGAGATGGACTCTATTTTGCCTATATTTTATAGGAAAGTACAGAGGAAATTATTTTCTTAAAGTCTCACAATTAGGACCACGATTTTTTTTCTAGAAGAAATTATACTACTTTAAGTTTTTGCCCATAGAATTTAAAATTATATACCCTCTTAAACTCTCCTGATAAAATGTTACAGTGATAGCACAACAGCATTGAGCACTACTAGAACCATTATTAGGTCTCTAAATACCATTCTTCACTAGAAAGATCCACAGGTCATGGGATGAATGACTGATTCCAGTCTAGTGCAGAAATACAAAAGATGAACCAAAAGATGCTGCTGTATCCAAAGGCAAAGACACTACCAAAGACAAGTATCATGGTGAAAGGACACAGGGGCTGATACAAAGAAGCCAAAGGTGAGAGGAACTGAACAGTAAACAAGAGCACTGAAGACACTTGGGTGAAATGCGCTGAATTTAAAGAACTCCGTGTTTATAATGATAGATTTACAATAAGAAATATTAATATAAGCACACACCCCAACTATAATGACAATGATATCCTGGGTGCTTACAGTGGAAATATATTGGGACACTAACTCCATACTTTGAAAATAAGCAATTGTGAGGAAAGAATTTATCCGTCTTTTTTCTGTACAAACTGTTTTAGGGTAAGCATATAACAATATTGGGAGGAAAATTTCTTTGCAGAATTTTAATTAATATGAAGGTAATGATAGGATGAAAGTATTATTTTGCTACTTCTAATAAAATTATTCATATAGGCTATGATTGTCAGTGGTTGAAAGCATAGTATGGTCATATGAGGACTCCTCAATGGAGAAATCAGTCTGTCTTACCTTAACCTGTTGATTAATCTGAATTTTCTGAAAAGGAGAACAGGCAAACAGATAGTGTGTGCCTCCTGGTATGATAAATATAAAATATACAACATAAGCTCTAAAGTTTTCCAGCCAAAAATGTTGAACCTATGTTAAATCAAATTTCTATACCGGGGTTGCCAGTCATATCCAACCTGAGTTTTAGCTCTGATTCGTTTAGGTATTGTCTGTGGCTGCTTTTGTACTACAGTGACAGAGTTGGGTAGTTGCAACAGGAACCCATAAAGCTGAAAATATTTACTATCTGTCCTTCTCCAGAAAAGACTTGCCAACCCTTGAGCCAGATGAACAAAGTGACACCAAAAGGAAACGATACCACAGAATATGGGGCTTTTCCAGGACAACTGATCTGGTTTCCGTAACAAGTCAGCAGTATGGAAAATGAGAGTATCGCTTAAGCACACCAACCAAATGAAACATAGAGGCTTTGTTTGGATTCTGCTTCAGAGAAGCAAATTGCATAAAGATGTTTATAAGTCAGTAAGGAAGATCTGATGATGGTCTGGGTATATTAAAGGATATCAGTATTTACTATTCATTTTAAATAATAACATTATAGATAAGTATAGAATGTCTATATTTTTAGAGACATGTATTGAAATACATAGAGGTGAAATGATTTGTGATATTTACTTTAACATACTTTACAAAAAGAAAAAAAATGTAGCAAAGGCAGGAGTCACACTCATGACACTCTCAAGGCTCACATACTTTCTACCATATACTTTCTATAGTAGATTTTAATATCGCCTTCTGGGTTTCTTTTGACAACTTCCAAACTTATCTTTTTAAAATGCCTTAGTTCCTTGGTTTCTTTGTCAATGTAAGCACACCCTTGGTGTTCTCCTATTCCACTGTATGAAGACATGATTAACAGAATGACATTTATCAAGGTTGGAGCTGATCTTCTTGTCTTGGTAGCAGAAGAGCCTAGTATTTAATACTTTGATTCTCTTCCTCAGCAGCTATGAGATTTAGTCCTGTCAGTTTAATTATTGCTTTTCAACTTACTGGGCCTCAAAAGGGGAATATCAGCTGCTCCTGGGATTGCTTTAAAATTAAAGGATATGCATTAGGAAAGTGTTTTATAAATGAGGAAATTATTAGCCAAAATAAGACCCATTTACATTTAGGAAGGTACAGTGAATTAATGAATGGTCTTTATAATAAAACAGATATAAGTTTGAATATTTTGTTTCTTAGCTGTGTCATTGAGCAAGTTTTTACTAGTTTTGAAGTTTAATTTCTTCATTTTTAAACTAGAGACAATATCTATTTTAAAATTCTATTGGCTAAGTAAATTAAAATCGGTGGAAGTACATACTATAGCAACTAACACCTACTAGTTAAATATTTTTTCTCTTCTTTCACTTCAAGAAACATAATTTTATAGCATAGGTAAAGATATTTACATTGGATAATTTTTAATAATTTGTGAAAAAGAATAATTCTCAAGTTCATCTGTGGTACTTCTAACAGGAAAATGCCAAGTCGATAGGATAACTGTATTACACTATGTTAAAGTTCCATGAAAGAGGCAGGTAAGTTATGACATGAGCTTCAGCAGAGGTAACTGAAAAACTACGTATTTGCTGAGAGAAAAAAAAATTATTATTTAAACATTTATTAGATTGGTGGGCTATGAGCTGTTAAGAATTCAGGAGTCACTGAAGACCAAAACTAGTAAAAACATCATGCATTTTTCTTGGTGTCCTCTCCTTCCCAACAAGTTCTAGAGCCAACACAGAGACCCTTATGTTCTAGACTGAAGGCTGTTCAACAACTTTAAACAGTCATTTACCAAATATTTTACAGTTTGAAGAGGAGTGATAAAAAGCTTTCCAAAGCCTTTAATCTAAGAGAACATTTGGATCTGAAATCTCTGCCTTTGTAGCTTCACCCACTACTAGAAGAATGCCTGTCTTCCTCTCCATACTTTAGTTTATCTTTTTCATTCTCACCTCTTGCTCTCCTAACAAATTATAACATATAAAACCAAATTGTTAATTATGCAGAGGATGTTTTATACCTAATTTCAAAATCTGATACTGTCGATTCATTAATCTACATTTACTGAGATCTCATTTTGTCTGAAACTGGGAGATCATTGCTGGGGAATAGTAAAGCAAGAAGAAAGAGTGAAAAAGAAGGAGAGAAAATGAGAGGGAGCTTTCTTTGCCTATAAGGCCCTCAAAAGTTGGTGTGGGCAACTGGCAGTTAATTTAATAGTTCCAAAAGATGATGAAGACTATGGTCATAGTATGTTCATGAATCAATATATACTAATATGATACACCTTGGGAACATCAAGGAGGACCCTAACTCATTCTGAGATGGGTAGAAATGTATTTCCTGAGCTGGGTTGAATGAGTTAGGGGAGTGACGAGTGCTGATGAACTAGACTGCTCCAGATAGCATCAGTATTTGAAAATTACATGTACTGAAGCAGTGCTTAAGCCGGAGTGTATATGTATATGGTAAAAGCAGGCACAGAATAGCAAAAGTTAAGGATGATGAGACAGGAAGAGCCAGAATATGGTGGCCTTAGAGACTCTTACGTATAGGAGTTGAACCAGTTTCAGTTTTATATGCTGAAGATTAGTATCAGATATGCCCTTAAATATCAGAGTTCTAGTAGTAATGTGGAGAATGAGAGGGGATTCACAAGAGAGCAAGGCAAATAAATGATCAAAGAGCTGCAAGACCAAAAGTTGGAAAACTGGTTTGCAACCTAATTGATTAATTCATACATTCAGCAAATATTCATCAACTGTCTAATAAGAACTAGGTACTATTCCGTGCTTATGTCCTGGTGGAGCTTGTATTTAATGTAGTAAGACAGAAAAGAAATGTCAAAGACATGAAATAAGGAAATAGGATTGGAGAGAATTAAGAGAATATACAGTGTGCGAAGGAAAGGAAGAATCTGGAATGATTTCCAGGTTTCTCCTTGGACAACCAGGAGATGTTGGTGTCATTCATCAAAGTAAAGGAGTACATGAATAAGAGGAGGTGCGGACTGAGAGTAGATGAAAGGAGTTCAGTCTTGCACATAATGAGTCTGAGATAAATATTAAGGCAAAACTGTACAATAGAAAGTTAAAAGACAATCTTTAGGGTAGAAAAAGCAATCACAGCTGCTTGATAATGTAATTATAAAGTTTAAATGTACTGGAGCACAGAAATTCCTTAGGCCATCATTTATACAAAGTATATTCTCATGTTAACTTCCATTATTATTTTTTCAAGATTACGGGCTTTGAGCTGGATAAATCTGCCTGAATCCTAGTTGTGTGATATTGAGCAAGTCTTAGTTTCTCTGTGTGTAAAATTGGAATAATATCTACTTTATAGGGGTACCATAAAATAGTGCATGAAAAGTACCAACCACAGTGACTGACAAAAAATAAATGCTCAGTGACTCTTGGGAATCAAGTAAAACTTTGCGCGCACCTCAGGACCAAGGTTTTGATTAGGAGTAGAAATTTAAAAGCTATCCACATATCCATATATGGCTCAACATATATGAGCCACTAAACATATATGTTGAAGGCTGAGTGTAATGGCTGACAGCTGTAATCCCAGCACTTTGGGAGGAGGAGGTGGGAGAATCGTTTGAGCCTAGGAGTTCAAGGATTCAGTGAGTGATGGTTGTGCCGTGGTACTCCAGCCTGGACAGCAGAGGGAGACCCTGGTAACAAAACTTATATGTTGAAAAAATAGTTTCTAGAAAGAGAGAGGATAATATGCCAAAAGGTCCCTGAATAGTTGGCAAGGGAGGTAATTTACTAAGAATAATGGTTGAGGAAGTTGGTTGGATACTTGAAGAGAATAATGAAGGGTTGATAAAGTTTTCAAGGGAGTAGGCAATAGAGCTGAATAAGGCTTTACTAAAAGATTATACAATAGTTTTGGGTATCCAGATGAATGTTCTTCATAGTTATATGGTTTTCTCCAACTATCAGAAAACTGAATTCAGAGTTGATGTTTTTGAGAATATGGTGTTTTATAGGTAGGTCATTGGTAACTTTTGCCATGTGAGTTTCAGAAATGTGCTGGGGGTATAAGTTAGATAGATGAAGTTCAAGAGCAAATAATAAAGGTGAGAAAACTCCATTCATGAGTATAGATTGTATAGATTTTCTTTTTTCAGAAACTTTGGGTGAGAATTGAAAGCCCAAGATAGAAAAAGGGAGGTACACTGGCAAAAAAAAAAAAAAAAAGTGTTTTGTTTTTGTTTTTTTATGGACAAGAAATACGTGAATATACAGAGTAGCTATAAAGTTCACACTATTTTAAATTGCACACAAACTTTATGGCAACCCTGTATATTAAAGAGGAAACAAAAGAACCAACCATAAGAGAAGAAAATTCTGAAGGTGAAGCAAAGGGAAGGGCCAGTGAATGACTCCAGGATCCACAGTGTGCATAGACCTAGTATATCCTTGGTGTTCTCATCGTAGAACCTCTGGTGAACTTAAGAACCATCTGCCTTATCAGTGAAATACTTGCCATCCCTAACCTGATGTTCTCTGATTATAGATATCACTAGAGGCAGAAACAAACTACATGTTCTCTCATAGTTAAACAGTAAGTCTAAGAAAAGGACAACAGTAGGGTATTTGCCCCCTAAAAAACAAAACAGGGGTTGAGGTCAAGAAAATCTTAATTCTACAAAATTTCACTGTGATTTTAGCAATGTATTAATTTATTTTGAATGTTAAAAAATGTACTTTGAAAACTTAGATTGATTTTTCAGTTTTGCTTTCTAATTCTCCCTTAAAAGGCTGTTTTTCTACGGCCTCGTATATTAAAATTATTTGTCTTTATCTTTGTTAGAATACAAAAGTCATTGCTGCTTGTATAATTGTTTTCATTAGTCTGTGCAGAGATGAGGGTCATTAGTGATGTCAGAAAGAATAGGAAAGTTGTAGCCACAAATTTATCTTCTTATCATTGAATCACATGTATAAGAACATTGTTTAAAGTGACCTGTTTTTATAGAAGATAACAAGTATATTTTAATATTTATATTAAATGATGGCTGGGTGTGGTGGCTCACACCTATACTTTCCACACTTTGGGAGGCTGAAGCCAAAAGTTCAAGGCTAGCCTAGGCAACATAGGGAGACTTTTGTCTCTACAAAAATTAAAGAAACAATTTAGCTGGGCACAATGGTGTGTGCCTATGATGCCAGCAACTTGAAAGGCTGAGGCAGGAGGATTCCTTGAGCCCAAGAGTTTGAGTCTGCTCAATCATGCTCTGATTATGCCACTGCACTCCAGCCTGGGCAACAGTGTAAAACTCCGTTTCTTAAAAATACAGTATTTGTACTAAATGATAGTTATTGTACCAGTTTGCTAATATTAAGAAAAAGACATCACCTGGAATCATGTTTTTATTACAATGTTTTAAAGAGAAATTTCAATCTGTACAGCTATAGAATTTTATGTAGTATTTTTTTCAGAAGGTAGCATCTGGAATGTATTGTAGTCCACATTAATTACAAATTTGATATATACCTTAACAAGATGAACATTACATAAATGTATCAAGAACCAAATCTAATCATGTCTGCTTTTCCTCCCTATTTTGGGGTGAGAGTGAGGGGAGTGGGTAAGTAGTGTTAGCAGTTTAATATGTATACTTCCACATATTTTGTACATGTGTAACTTGGCTGTTTTGCATGTTTTTTGTTTTTTAATTTTAAAATAAGTGGTTTCACAAAATAACACCAACTTCAAATATTTACAAAGACTGGGGAAGGTAACACAAATGAATGTAGAGGGCCTGGTGTCAGTCTCAGAATGACGATAGAAGGTGTGCATGCAGAAATGTATGTAAACATTGATGTTTTTTCCAAAGGAAAATAAGAAATTCAGTATTTTTAGGTAAATACTACATAATTTTTAATGTTGGAATTAGATAAGTTTGGATTTAGTCTGTCCTTCCCATTTGGGTGAGTTACTTCACTTGTGTCATTTCCTTATTCATAACATGAGGATGATGGTATCTATTCTTACAATTTTAGGAGGAAGATTTAATAATACATCACACGTTCAGTACAGTGGATACTGCTTATTAAATGTTAACTTAACTGTGATCAGTGGTTGTCTGGCTTTGAAGGTATGAGAAGGGTGTTGACTATGAAGGGGCACCAGAGAGCTTTTTTGGGTGATGGAAATGTTCTTGTTTGTAGTGGTGGTTGCAGGACTGTATATTTGTTAGAATGTAAACTTTGCCTTTGAAATTGATGAATATTTTTACATATAAATTGCACCTCAGCCCATGCTCATTTTTAAAAGGGAATCTTTTTCTAAGCAGTAGGTCTCAACAGTGAGCTTAAAATGCTCTGTAAGCCATGCTGTAAACTGATGTGCTATCAAACAGGCTTTGTTTTTTCCATTTATAGGCCTCCGGTAGAGTAGACTTAGCTTAATTCTTAAAGAGCTTAGGATTTTCGGAATGATAAATGAGCATTGGCTTCAACTTAAAGACACCAACTATTAGCCCCTAACAAGAGAGTCATCTGGTCCTTTGAAGCCAAGCACTGACCTTCCCTTTCTTGCTGTGAAAGTCCTAGATGGCATTTTCTTCCGGTAGAAAGCTGTTTTGTCTGTATTGAAGATGTGTTGTGTTGTGTAGCCGCCTCCATCATTGATGTTAGCTCTTCTGGATAATTTGCTGCAGGTTCTCTATCAGCACTTGTTGTTTTGTCCTCCATTTTCATGTTGTAGAGATGGATTCTTTCCTTAAACTTCATGAACCAACCTCTTCTAGCTGCAGTCTTTTCTTTTACAACTTTCTTTCTTAGCCTTCGTAGAAGCGAAGAGTGTTAGGGCCCTGCTCCAGATTAGGTTTTGGAAATCTTGTGGCTAGTTTTAGCTTTTATGCAGAACACTGAAACTTTCTGTTTTGCCTTTCTATCACTTGTGTGTTCCACGGAGTAGCACTTTTGATTTCTTTAAGAATTCTTCCTTTGGATTCACAGGTTTGCTGATTGGCACAAGAGGACTAGCTTTTTTAGCTTATCTCAGCTTTTATCATGCCTTCCTCACTAATCTTTATCATACCTAGCTTTTGTTTCAACATGAGAAATGTGCACCTCTTTCACATGAACACTTACAGACTGTTGTAGGGTAATTAATTGGCCTAATTTTAATATTGTTGTTTCAGGGAATAGAGAGGCCCAAGGAGAGGGAGAGAGATGGGGAACATCTGGTAGTAGTTATCAGTGGTAGTCAGAACACACAGCATTTATCAATTTTTTACTGTCTTATATGGGTGTAGTTCATGGCAGTGCAGAGCAGTTACAGTAATAACATCAGCTATCACAGATAACCACTTCCAATATAATAATGAAAATGTTTGAAATATTATAAGAATTACCAAAATGTGGCACAGAGACCTGGAGTGAATACATGGGATTGGAAAAGTGGTGTGAATAGACTTGCTTCACACGGGTTTCAACAAACCTTCAGTTTGTAAAAAAACAATATCCTAAAGTGCAGGAAAGCAAAGTACAATAAAACAAGGTATGCCTGTACTTAAATATGTATTAGATTTAAAAGCTTATTTCCTTACACAAGAAGGAAATACATAAGTAATAGCACCCAGTGAGTGTATGTATATATTTGTGTGTGCATATTCTGTAAACACATAGATACCTTTCACAAATATTTTCTAACTTATTCTGTGATGCCAGGGTTAATCCTGAAACAAAAATGAGAAAAGCATAGATCAATAGATCAATTTCCCTTATTTATATAAATGCGAAATATATGTAACAAAATACCAGCAAACCAAATCCAGCAATGTGTAAATAGAGTTGACTCTTAAACAATACAGGTTTAAACTGTGTGAGTCCACTTGTCTCTTCCACCTCTTCCACCCAGACTGAGGCAGCAAGACCAACTTCCCCTCCACCCAGGGTGAAGATAGTGAAGATGAAACCTTTATTATGATCTACCTCGGCATTTAGGATAGTAGATATATTTTCTCTTCCTTATGATCTTCTTAATGATGTTTTCTTTCCTCTTGCTATCTTTATTGTAAGAATACAATGTATAATACACATAACACAGAGAATATATGTTAATGGACTGTTTGTGTTATTAGTAAGGCTTCTGGTCAACAGTAAGCTATAACTAGTTAAGTGTGGGAGAGTCAAAAAACCTATAGGTAGGTTTTGACTGCCAGGGGATCAGCACCCAAGACCTCCGCATTGTTCAAGTGTCAGCTGTTTATTGATAAAGTATGACTGAAATACAACTATCAAAAGAGGAAAATGGATAAATTGGACTATCTCAAAATCGTGTACTTCAAAGGACACCATCAAGAAAGTGAAAAGTCAAACTCCAGAATGGGAGGAAATATCCATGATGTATAAAGAACTCTTATAACGCAACAAAAAGACAAATAATCCAACAATTAAGAAATGGGCAAAGGATCTTAATGGACATTTCTCCCAAGAATGTACAACAAATGGCCATTAAGCACCTGAAAATAACCACATCCTTACTCATTAGAGAAATGCAAATCAGAACAATAATTAGATACATGTATCACTTCACACCCACTAGGATGGCTAAAATGGCAGAGATGGACAATAACAAATGTTGGCAAGTATGTAAAGAAAGTAAACCCTTATGTGTTGTTGGTGGGAGTGTGAAATGGTATAGCAATTTGGAAAACATGTTGGCAGTTCCTCAGAAAGCTTAACATAGGGTTGCCATATGACCCACCAATTCTACTCTACAGGGTGTCCCAACAATTGCCATACATAGGGAAAATGGAAAATTGTAGCTAATTATACTTTTCTTTAGAAAATATTCATTACAGTACTTCACAAAGAGGTAGCCAACACGTAGAGAACATTTTATAAATATTTTGTAGTATTTCCTGTTTTTGTAAATACTTCCTATTTTCCCTATATGTGGCAACTATTGTGACACTCTGTATTCAGTATATACTCAAGGGAATTGAAAACACATATTTACACAAAAACTTGTGCACAAATATTTTAGCAGTACTATTTACAAAAAGTGGAAAATACCCAAATGTCTTGTCAACAGGTGAACAGGTAAACAAAATGAAGTCTATTCCTACAATGGACTGTTATTCAGTCGTAACAAGGAAGGAAGTACTAAGTCGTGCTCCCGCATGGGTAACCGTGAGAGGATAGTGCTAGGTGACAGATGACAGACACAAAAGATCACATGTTGTATAATTCTATGTATTTGAAATGGTCAGAATAGGCAAATAAATCCAGGGAGACAGAAACCAGATTAGTTATTGGCAGGGGCTGAGGGAAGACAGAAAGGTAAATAACAGCTAAGAGGTACAAACTTTGTTTTGAGCATGATATAAATGTTCTGACAGTAGATAGTAGGGTTGGTTGTATGGTTTCTTGAGTATACTAAAAACTACCAATTACACCATTTAAAAACATGAATGTTAATGGTATAGGAAATACATTTCAATAAAGCTTCAGTAAAAATATTATGTAGAACTTCTGGCTTTTCCCCCTGGAATTCTGAATCCCTTCAAACCTTCATATTTTCTCTTGTGAACCATGTGGTCTTAGAGTTTCTTTTCTATGTCATAAATTCTTAGATCGGTGGTTCAAGCTAATTTTAGGATAGAGAAAATTCTTTTCATCTGTGTGAATGAACATTCACTGAGATGCTCAGCAATTGGATTTGTCAAGATCCTTGCATGTTTTTTAAGGGAAAACATGATATGATTTATTCTCTAAATACTAGGAGCTGTGTTTGTTTAGTATTGTATTTGTGCTTTAAGTAATATACTAAGTAGTTCATTGTGATCATATCCTTATTTCCAGGACATTTCAAACGTAAAATCTTACAAACATAATACTACAGGAAATGTAAAGCTAACATTGAACTTTCAAATGTCTGTTAAGAATGTGGTTTAAAAATTATAATGTATCTTTTCATGAAATAGTAATGATTATAAGTAATCAATTCTATTATTTTTAAGTGGAAAGTAAATTCAGGCTAGTTCATAAAAATCCATAATGTATGGCTTCAATTCAAAAGGAATAGACATAATAATTCTAGAATACTAGTCATTAAATAAAGCAAGAAAATGTAATCTTATCTCCTAGGATTTGTTGTTTTTATTTGTTTGTTTTTTAGGTATTTCTTAGATACTATGGAGCCTTTCCTTAGAACGACATACTGAATTCTCAGTACATTTTCATGGGATTCAGAAGTATCTTGGTCTAACCATATCTGGAAAAAGTGTGTTTTTTAGTCTGTTTAGATTATTGTAATAAAAGACCAAAGACTAAGTGGCCAAAACACAGAAATTTATTTTTTCAAGCATACAAAACAAGTCATTCTAATTCCAATTCCAGAGGTTTTTCTCTACTATTTGTGTATACTTTTAGACTCATCAATATTTATATAAATGCCTGTACATATATATGACATGTTTAACATCTGAATATTATAAATTGTACATATATAATTTTAACATTAAAATTAGATTATACTTTACTGCTATTCTGAAACATTTTTAATTTAATATATATCTATCCAAGTTACTACGTATAGAATTATTTCATTCAGTTGACTGAATATTTTTATAAGGATATATCAATTTATTAATTTATATGTTGATATAGATTTAGATTAATTCTTTTTTTTGTATTATAAAGAATTCCACTAAGCTTTATAAGGTAGGTATTGTCTCCATTTTAGATGCAGAGAGCTTAAGTAACTTGCCCTAATTTGCACAGCAACTAAGTAATAGAGCTGGAATTAATATCCTGAAAATCTAATCAAGAATCCACAATCTTCAGTACAGTATTATGCTACTTTTTTCCCTCAACCTATCTTAGCTCTGTTTACTGAATTAGAAAAAAAGATTTAATGTATAAAATGTATCTAAACCGGGTGCCATAATGTGTGCTTGCAGTTCCACCTACTCAAGAGGCTAAGATGGTGGGATTAGTTGAGCCCAGGAGTTGAGTTCATCTGGGCAACACATTGAGACTCATGTTTCTCTCTCTCTCTCTCTTTCTCTCTCTCTCTCTCTCTCTCTCTTTAATTTTTTTTTCTTTTTTTGAAACAAAGTCTTGCCTTGTTGCCCTTGCTAGAGTGCCATGGCATTATCATAGCTCACAGCAATCTCAAACTCCCGGGTTCAAGTGATCCTCCTTCCTCAGCCTCCTGAGTAGCTGGAACTACAGGTGCCCGCCACATTGCTCAGCTAATTTTCTATTGTTTTAGTAGAGATAGGATCTTGCTCTTGCTCAGGCTGGTCTTGAACTCCTGAGCTCAAGGGATCCTCCCAGAATACTAGGATTATAGACATGAGCTGCCACTCCCCTCTCTTAAAAGAAAAGAATCTAACATTGAAACTCTCCTGAGCATAATTTAGTGTGCTGTCTTAGGGACATTGGAAACCTTATCATCACACATTATTCAAATATAATTTGTAGTTATATGATATAGAAGTAGAAAGTTTAAGCCATAACCTTATCAGTGTTCTCAAACTTCAATGTACATATAAATGACAGGGAGTACAGGAGGATCTTGTTGAAATGCAAGTTCAGATTCAATAATCTGGGATGGGCCTGGGTCTCTTCATTTCTGATGAATTCCCAAGGTGGCCAATACTGCTCTTCTATGTATGAGGAGCAAGGATTTAGGCACTTCATACTGACCTTTGGCAAACCTTATTAAGTATTTTATTGCAATTTTATATCTTTCTGGTACTATTTTTATAAGTTATCTGTGATAGTATGTAAATAAATGGGTAGGGTTTTTCTAGTACTTGCTATTCTATGTGCTGGGGTAGCCACCCTGTACATACCACTTAATGTTGCTGGGAAAAAGAAATTTTGCCTTATGGCGTATTAATGCATAGTACTTAAAATAACTATAGTCAGATTTTTTTGTGTACTTAATACAGCTGACACGATTATTTAATCATTTCTTCTATATGATTCTTAATTGAGGGAAACAACATTTCATTTTGAAAGATACGGCTGTCTGTAGTTGAACTAAAAATTTTTTTTATCATTATTATTTTATTCTTTAGCAATAATATACTTTACACAGTTACAAAAATGAATAGCAGTTCAGTGCTGTGTGCCAGGCACTATATCAAATGCTTAGCCGGCATGATTTCGTGTTAATCATCATGACATCCCTCATTTATTCACCCATCAACTATTCGAGTACCTCCTCTGTTCCAGGAGTGTGCATACATGGTAGGCCAAATAAACACAGATCCTGTTCTATAGCTTAGTGCAGTGGGAGGTGCTGTACAATAATCAAGCAGTCATTGATCTGTGATAGCTGTAAAAGAAAAGTTGTTAATTACATTTGCCTTTTTTTTCTACTTTCAACCACGAAAGAGAATTCTGCTTTTGCCTTAGCTTTTCCCAACTAGCCTCCTTCTCCTTCACTCCACTCCAAGGAGAATTATTCGCATGTCTGCTGCGTTCCTGAGCTGTGTTGTGATGAGAGATCCGGCAGAGAGAGACAAAACTTTAGAAGTAACAGTGAACAGTTTATACAGGAAAGAACAGAAGTAGGAGGAAATAATTTATAAAATAAAATGCAATTTAAAAATAAAAACACTTGAATACCTGAAGAGACACCGTATTAATTTGAGGAAATAAAGTGTCATCAGTGCTTTAAATGAACGTCTTTTTAAACCACACTTACTTTGTCAGAATCTATTTATTTGAATTTTACTATGTTCCTAGGTCTATAGAATAAAATTATTTATATTAGCAGCTACCAGAGTAGGATATAATTCTATCTTTGCCCTTAAGACTATTAGAGTTGTCAGTGAGAAAAGGTTGAAATATTTAGAAAACAATGAAAGACTCTTTCTTACTATGAGGACCAACATGTGTGGCCCTAATAGTAATTATGATAATTGGACATGCGCTTAGAAGAATGCTAATTTTAAAAAGCTATGTTCTCTTTGCAGGAGTAGTACTATGTTCATTTTGATTATTAATTGATGGAAAATTGTTTCTGGTGCTAATCAGATCTTTATTTGACCTGTATATTTTAATGCTACATTGTTGTGATTTGTAAGATGTTTTGTTTTGTTTTCCTTGTTATTATGATTTGGGACATCTTAATATATTTTGAAGATTATATTATAAGAAACTTTAAGTTTCTGAATATTAAAAGTTGCTCTATGTTTTTCTTTTAAAAGGAAGATCTGAAAAATTTTTATAAATTTTGTCTTGGAAATTAGTTTATTCATTATGTTTAATTTTAGGAAATGGTGCTCTTGCAGAACATTCTGAAAATGTGCATATTTCAGGAGTGTCAACTGGTAAGTCATTTTTTGTAATGTTTAAATTTCATGCATGACTTATATGGTAAATATTGAAAGCCACCTGGTATCTTAAGAAGTGATATTTGGCTATAAAAATTATTACTGCTTTTTGCAGCATGTAATAAGGAATGAAGTAACTGGAACATGGAGAACTTCTCATAAGATAAAATTGATACTTGCATGCCCATGGATTGATTATACTCTTCCAAATGGACTGCATAATTATTTTTTCATACAAACATTGAAACAAGAGAAAAGTTAGCTCAAGTTAAATTAATATTCTCTTTCTTTACAAAGTTATATGAAATGAAACTTATTAAAATATAATTTGAACGCTGTCCGTAGGATTACAGCCTTAGAAATTAAGCATTTTGCTTGATTTTTAGATTAGAGTACTAGTCTACTTAAAACTGTTGTACTTGAGTGCATAGTTTATTTGCTATTAAAAGCACCTCCAGCAACATACTTGTGTATGTATAAATAATGTATTCATCAATTCATCAATTGATTCTTTGTGTCATCTTGTATTCTGGTGGTTTTTCCTCACATGAAGCAAAATGGAAGATTTGCTCTTTCTTTTGTGTATGACTTTGTGTCAGAAAGTTAATAGACTTAACAGTACTCTAAGGCAGGCATCCTCAAACTGTGTCCCATGGGCCACATACAGCCCACCAAGGACATTTATCCGGCACGCCAGGCGCCGCTGCCTGTCCTGCTTTGCAGCCGACTTGTCCTGGGGCCTGCAGTCTGGCCCTCCAGCGGTCTAAAAGACAGTGAACTGGCCCCCTGTTTAAAAAGTTTGAGGACCCCTGCAGGGTCAGTATGCACTAGTCAAACACATTGACAAGCCTGGTTTCCTAAAAACGAGTGCCTCAGTAGCCACATTAATATCTTTCATAATTTAATTCACTTTTATATATTGGTAAAAATAAGGGTATTTTAAAGATGACCTCATTTTTTCTATACATTTTCACTAGCTAATGAGAATTAAGATTGCCTTTCCAAGTTAAACTATAGAATAAGGTAATTATTTACAGATATATCTTAATTTTCACAACCAAATTCAGTAGTTTTCAAAATTTTTGGTCTTAGTACCCTTTTAAGCTTTTAAAAAATATTAAGGACTATTAATCTGCTTGGGCTGCTATAACAAAATACATAGGGTAGCATAAATAACATACTAATTTTCTAGATGTTGGCAGGGTTAGTTCCTGGTGAGACCTCTCTTCCTGGCTTCTGGATGGCTACCTTCTTCCTGTATTCTTACACAGCCTTTCGTCTGCAGTGTTTCTAGAAAAAGAGAAAGGTCTCCTGTGTCTCTCATAAGAACATCCATCCTGTTGGATGAGTGGCCCACCCTTATGACCTTATTTATCCTGTTACCACCTTAGAGGTTCTATCTCCAGGGACTTAAGGCTTCAACATATATGGGTTTGAGGGGTGGATGTACAATTCAGTCCATATGAGGATTTCCAAGAGTTTTTGTTTATGTGGACTTCAGCTACCAATATTTACTATATTAGAAATTAAAATTCAGAATTTGTTTTAAAACTTACTGATTTAATTTAAAAAAAAGTAATAAATGTATCAGTATGTTATAATTCTATGAAAAATATTTTTCATTACATAAAACATTAATAAAAAAGGTAGCATTGTTTGATAATTTTGTAAAGTCTTTAATGATTGCATTGAAGACACATTCTGACATTTATTCCTGCATTCATTCTTTTGCAACATGGTGTTTTATTTCACAGAAGTAAAGACATTCCAACCTCACACTGATGTGTAATTGGAAAAGAGAAGAGTATTTCAAAAGACTTTTTTATATAACTGTGAATATTCTTGAATACTAAGCCAGAACTCAACAAGTGGTAGTTAGTGGCAATGTGGAATCTGAAAATATCAGTGAACTTTTTGTACACTCTGTTACATTAAAATCTAATTGGCTTTTCTTGCCCTTTCAATTGGTTTTCTTATAATGTATGATTTTATAATATACATCGGTCATCTGCAAAATACTGATTTGCTGAATTATGCAGATTAATATGGAATATGAGAAGTTATGAAAATTTGCACAAATCCAGTATGAGCTGAACCTTATGTCAGCTCATCAAGATTAGATTCTACTTCTTATGTTTATCTGTTTGCTTGAAATTAGACTACTAGTCTTCTGTTGAACATTGATATTGCCATTTTTCCTTGCTTTTGAATTTCAAATATATATTTAGAAATGCACATTAATTTTCTAGGGCTACCATAACAAAGTACCATACACTGGTTAACTTAACAGAAATTTATTTTCTCATCATTTTGGAGGCTAGAATTCTGATCACAAGACGTCAAGTAGGGTTGGATTCTTGTGAGTTCTCTCTCTTCACTTGTAGGTGAATGTCTCTGTGTGTGGTTGTCCTACTCTCCTCTTCTTGTAAGGACATCAATCATACTGTGTTAGGGCCCACCCACCTGATCTCTTTTTAACTTAACTGCCTTTTTAAAGACCCTTTCTCTCCAAATACAGCTGCACTCTGAAGAAGTATTAGGGTTAGGACTTTAAAATAGAGTGGTGACAGTTTACCCCATAACAAAATGTGTGTTTTAATTAAATGTATTTATATTTATTTATACCTCCATTTCAGAGGTCAGTGAAACCTTATTAATAGTTTATTACTTTTCCTGGTCTGACCTGTTCTAATTTACACTATGAAAAAATACATGGATGCTGCCTCCAAAGCTGCTTTTGTGTACACAGATTCTTTGCATTTTTTCCTATGGCCAGCGTGGCACTATGAATGTAATGTTTAATATGATACAAGCTGTCTGAAATCCTTATATCCCCTATAGAAACTAGGGCCTGTTCAGTATTGGTATGAGTGGAAAACTAGCCTTTGGAAAAACCTCTAAATGTAGGATTTGCTTTCCCTTGAGACCAGCAAGCAACAGATATGGCGAGGCACTCGGGTATGCTGTGGGGGTACCTATTCCTCTTCTTCACTGCTCCTTTGACAGCGGACGCTACTCCGTCTGCCAGTGCTTAGTGCCCTCCTTAGTCATTGTTTGCACTTTGGAAAGTATACTGACAATTTTAGAAAGAATTTTAACTTTTCTACAGTTAGTGTTATCAGGTTATTTATTATCCAGATCAGGACACTTTGAAAGTGAAAGAGTATGCTTTTTTTTTTTTTTGAGACGGAGCCTCAAGCTATCCCCCTGGGTAGAGTGCCATGGCATCACAGCTCACAGCAACCTCCAACTCCTGGGCTCAAGCGAGTCTTCTGCCTCCGCCTCCCAAGTAGCTGGGACCACAGGCGCCC
>CAUYQV010015403.1:0-11504 GCA_963574575.1 Galagoides demidoff | reverse complement strand
ATGAGCTGTGATGCCATGGCACTCTACCCAGGGGGATAGCTTGAGGCTCCGTCTCAAAATAAAATAAAATAAAATAAAATAAAATAAATGTAAGGAAAAACACAATAAAAATCTAGGAAAAACCATAGGAAAAACTTTTCTAGACCTTGGCCCAGGCAAAGAATTTATGATTAAGATCCCAAAAGCAAACACAACAACAACAAAAATAGACAAATGAGACTTAATTAAATTATAAATCTTCTGCACAGCAAAGGAAATAGTCAATACAGTAAACAGACGAGCTACAGTATAGGAGGAAATATCTGCAAACTATACATGTGACAGAGGCCAGATATCCAAAATCTCCAAAGAGCTCAAGCAAATAAGAAAACAAATCAAGCGACCTCATCAAACAATGGGCAAAAGACATGAATAGAAAGTTTTCAGAAGATGATAGAGGAATGACCTGCAGACATCAATATCACTCAATATCACTAATCACTAGGAAAACATAAATTAAAACTACAATGAGATACCACTTTCCTCCTATCAGGATGGCCATTACTAAAAGCATTATAAACCAACACATGCTGGTGTGGCTGCAGAGAGATAGGAATGCTTATGCACTGTTGATAGGACTGAAGATTAGTATAGCCTCTATGGAAAGTAGTATAAAGATTCCACAAAGATACAATGTACACCTCACATTCACCCCAGGAATCCTGCTCTTGGCTCTCTACCTCCCTCCAAAGAAGTCCTTTTATGAAAAAGACACCTGCACTACAATGTTTATTGCAGCACAATTCACAATTGCAGAGATGTGAAACAACCTAAGTGCACATTAATTCACAAGTAGACGAAATGGAGTGATACTCTGCTGTAAAACATGGAATTAAATAATGTTTGCAGGAACTTACACAGAATTGGAAATCATTGTCCAAAGTGAAGTATCTTAGGAACAGAAAACCAAACACCATAGATTCTCATTAATAAGTGGGAGTTAACTAATGAGTACGAACAGGAACAAAGAGACATAAAGGACATTTGGAAACCCAGAAGCAGGGAGGGTGGAAGGGGAGCTGTGAGAGAACAACTGACCTGTTTGGTAAATTGAACACTACTCTGGGGACAGACACACCAAAAGCCTTGACGTCAGCTTCTTATACACGGTATCCACATAACCCAAACATTTGTACCCCTTCAATATCTTGAAGTAAAAATCAAAAATAAAAAAGTAATTTTTAATTATTACTAGCCATATCTACCCAGTATTATAAACTGACATTAAAAATTATTTCTGGAGAGGATTACAAACTGATATTCAGAGATGCATGTTTTCACAAGAGAAAAGTAACTGTATCATCTTCAAAAATCGAATTTACTTTGCTAATTTTAATTTTCAGGGGCTTCTGGTATATTTGTTGGTGTCAATATCTATATTTGAATGAAAACTCCTAACATTTTCTGATTGTTAGGATATAGAACATTTATCATTAAGCCTCTGTAATCAGTGAAAAATATATATAATAGGGAAAAATGAATAAATATAAACTATGAAATAATTTTAAAAGATTTAGAGATAAATTTGTGGTCCAAAGGTGGATCTATAAAAGGAAAAGTAATAAAAGCAATAAATAACTTATTAATTTAGACCCCCAGAAGAGTTAATGAGCTCATTTTGATGATGAAATTGTTTAGATTATAGATTATTAAATCAAACCTAAAAATGATCTTTTCTTTGTACATAATTTTCCATGAAAAACACTTTATTTAATTTTTTATCAGACTGATTCAGATATATAAGATTGTATAATCTTAATTTTTAAAAAGTAAATACATAATTGATAAAAATTTCAAGAACTAGAGGTTTTTTATGTTTCTGATCAAATAAGAAATACATATTTATTAAAAGAATTAAAATATTATAAAAATACAAAATATAAAAGTAGATCACTTTATGTATTCTCATTCTCAAAAATAAAATTTAACAAAATATTCTTACATATCACAATGTAATTAACAAAACTGAGCTTTTTTTTTTCCAAAACAAATGCTTTTCCTCTAAATAATGAAAAGTACTATTACTCGAAAAGTTATGTCTTGAAAATTGTTAACCTATTTTGGTGGGAAATTTATGTCTGTCTCCTGAACAGTTTTGCTCCTTACAAAAACAAATATTTAGAAAATTAGTCCATAATACATTATAGAGGAGAATTTCTATTTCTCTTTTATTTTTTTCAGCTACCCTTAACTATTTTACTTTAGTACATTAATTCTTACTGCAGCAATGTATAGGTAGGTTTCCACCGCAAATGCCTGTGAATTCGCTCTTTCTTAGAAACAAAGGATCAGAACCAAGTGTGATGATCTTGCATGTTCGAAAGTTAAATGCCATATCAATTTCAGGCCAGCACACCTGAAACCTAAAACTAACTCCACATATCACATAAAGTCTGTTAGTATAAGACAAATAATTCCCCCAAGTGCACAGTTTCTTCAGAAGTTGCAGTTTGTCTTAAATACATGCTGGCAATTCAAAGAAACTGTAACACATCTGTTTAGTGCTTTCCAAAGTAACTAATTACAAGCAGAATTTAGAGCAGAACATTTTGCGAAATGGTGGAAAATAGACCCATAATTCACAATTTCTGAGCAGCTGAATTGAGTTCACGTGGTCGACTTAGAGGTTTCAAAGACTCCACAAATAGCTGAAATAATTTATGAAACAATTCATTACTTGCTTTGTTTCAAATTCAAAAAAATAAATAAAAGAAAGGGAATAGAGCTTTTTTGTATAGAACCAGGTCGTGAACTGTGGAATAAATGTGGGTTTGGGAGGGATAAATCTTCATTCAACAGCCAAAGGTCTTGCCAGTGGCTTAAAAGGTAAAAATCAGACTGGATATGAAGTTTATTCGGGAAATCTTACAACAGAGAAATCTCCTTTTTCAAGGTCTGGCTAAGCATATGGAAATTTCTTAGTAGAAACATAAGGAAGAACTTTTTTTTTCTCAAGTTTTATGACAATGCTCATAAATTAAATAAATAAAAGCCTGGTTACAAAATATTGTTCATAGCACAGGCTGTTGCCAAAGGTCCACCACTGACATTCACTGGGAAATATCCTTCCCAGTTTCTTCCCTCTCAAAGCATAAACTTATGGGATTTGGCCTAATTTTCTAATCCTGGACTTCTAAATTCAAGTCTTTTGAAACTCTGGGACTTGTGCGAATTTGGACACTAACTACATTGGCATAGATTTATCACACACTGGTAAAATGATCTTGCCGTGATGTTTTATTTGGTTTTGAGTAAGGAAGCAAATATTTAGGCATGGATTAGTGTTAAAATGGGGATCCTATAATGATAATATAAATTTTCCTGAATTGTAGGCTGATATTCAATAATTCCTGTGACTACTAAGGATCCGGATCTACTACCTGTTGGAACATATAATGGGGGCTGCAGAAAGTGAGTATTTGTGGTATTTCTATCATTTAGCATTGCCATATCAGCCAGGGAGTCTGAATTTGTACCAGTACTATGGGGACCACCCAAGTGCAAGATGTGAAAAAAGATGATATGGAGAATTTTATTCAGTTTAAGTCACAGAAAGACTCTGATTCATTTTCAGCCAAACTAATATGCCAGATTGTGAAATGCTAAAACTGGAAAATACATTTCCTAATTTGGCTGAGCATGGGAATCACTTGAGGAGATTTTTAAAGATCCCACCTTCAGGTAAAAAGAATTTGCTAGAACCTTATCTAAGCTAAACAAAGGAATTCTTTCCTCTCAAGAAACACCCCCCCTCCATCCCTAGACTTCCTATGTCATGTAAAGGGAAAGACAAACTTGACCTTTCATTTGATCCTGCAATCTCACTACTAGGTATCTACACCAAAGGAAAAAAAATCATTTTGCTATAAGGATATTTGCACCAGAATGTTTATCGCAGCTCAATTCATAATCTCCAAGATGGGGGAGCAACCCCAGTGCCAACGTCCACATAGAAGGATTAATCAACTGTGTTACATGCACACCATGGAATAGTATTCAGCCATAAAGGATGGAGACTTTACATCTCTTATATTAACCTGAATGGAATGGGAGAACATTCTACTTAGTAAAGTATCACAACAATGGAAACACAAATCCAACTTACTCATTACTAATATGAAACCAGTAGATGAACAAACACACAGCCACACAAGAGAAAAGCACAATCAATTAAACTCAAGTCCGTCGAGGAGAGGGAGGGAGGGAAATGGGTAAGCTTTTCCCTAACAGGCACAATGTAAGGTTATATGGCACACCTCCTGGGTGAGGGGCGCAACTTGCATGCTGGGTAAACATAAAACAAAAAATATAATATGCATAAAGCCAAAAACTACAAGTAGGCATATCGTATTTGAACTTCAGAAAACCAAGATAAAACAAAAGAACATGAAAATAATCACAGAAAAATAACCTTAACTGCATAGGGACAAGGGAAAGAATCACGAGTGCCATCACATTAAAAAAAAAAAAATGGAGTCAACAACATGGAGTGAAACATCTGAAGTGTTCAAACACAAACATGAACATTGTAACCTAATTGTCTATACACTCATGTTAATCTGAAATTAAAAAACAAATAAAGTCCTTAGGAAAAAAAAAAAAAAGAGTCACTTGCGCAGATCACAACCTGGAGACATGGGTTGTGAAAATCTGCTTACTAAAATCTCATTTTTAAGCAGGACATGGTAGGATGCTTCTTCTCTTCCACACCTTAACTACACCAACAGAACTGCTGTCTGACAGATTATGCCCGAGATAGCTGCAAGACCCAGGCTCTGTCTTCGGAGGAGCACTATAGGAACAATGGCCATGTGAGGAACCTATAGAGTAGGATTCTGGAGACTACGGCTACAGCAAGCATTAAACATAGACCAACTCCTGCCAAAGAAACACAAAACCTCACACTAAATCCCTGTATCTCAATTTCTATCCCCTGTTCTATCATATCAGAGGTGCAGTAATACAGTTCAAGGCATATCAAAGGCAAGAAAAACAAAGTCTGAAGAGACAAAGCAAGCATTAGAGCCAGACTCATACAAGAGATAAATGGTAGAATAAAAGACATGAGATTTCAAATAACTGGGATTATCATGTGCAGGGCTCCAAGGGAAAATAAAACAACGCTCAACACCAGATGTGAATTTTAAATAGAAAGAAGGAAACTCTAAGGGAAAAAATTAAAAAGTAAAACAAGGAATCAAAAATACTGTCAGAAAAATGAAGAATCCTTGTGATAGGCCCCAAAGTAAACAAGACACAACTGAACAATGAGTGAACACTTGAGAATTGGTCAATAGGATCTTCTCAAACTAAAAACCAAAGAGAAAACCACTTTAATTTTTTTTTTTTTAATGTTTGGGTTTCTTTGAGGTTTCAAAGAAGTAGGTTACACTGATTGCATTTGTTAGGTAAATTCCCTCTTATAATTGCGTCCTGCTCCCAAGAGTTGTGCCATACACCATGACCCCCATCACCGTACCTCTTCCCCTCTGCCTGCTCCCTTTTTCCTTTACCCCCCACCATGTATTAGGTCATCTATTGCCTTCATATTAGAATTGAGTATATTACGTTCTTCCCTCTCCATTCTCGTGATGCTTTACTGAGAAGAACATGTCAGCTGTTGCCCACACCTGTAATCCCAGCACTCTGGGTGGCAGAGGTGGTTGGATTGTTTCAGTTCGGGAGTTCCAGATCAGCCTGAGCAAAAATGAGACCCTGCCTCTGAAATAAAATATCCAGGCATTGTGGCCGGTGTCTGTAGTTCCAGCTACTCTGGAGGCTGAGGCAAGAGAATCCCTTGAGCCCAAGAATTCAGCTATGTCCCCATGGAACTCGGGTGTCAAAATTAGACTCTGTCTCAATTAAAAAAAAAAAGAAAGAAAGAAAGAAAGAAAGAAAAGAAAAGAAAAAAAAAAGAGTCAAGAAAAAGATTTTTTAAAAGAAACAAACATTCAAACTATAGGATGATTTCAAAAGTTATAAATATACATACTTTGAAATACCAAAGAGAGACACGGAAGAAACTAGAAATATTTGAAATATCAAATATTCCAGATTAACTGCAGGCACCAAACTGGAGTTAAAAGAAGCAAGGAAAACATGATGCTGGATAACTATAACACAAAAACTATAATATGTATAAAGCCAAAAGCTACAAGTAGGCATATCGTATTGGAACTTCAGAAAACCTAAGCCAAAACAAAAGAATATGAAAACAATCACAAAAAAATAAGTACCTTAACCGTACAGGAACAAGGAAAAGAATCACAAACGTCATCACATTAAAAAAAAAATGTGGAGTCAGGAAATGGAGTGAAACATTTGAAGTGTTCAAATAACAACCCCAGCCGTAACTACGCTACCACCCACAGGAATTGGTAGTAGCCCAGAATTATATATACAGTGATATTACCCTTCATGTAAAGGAAAAATAGACATTCTCTAAAAGCCATAAACAGAACAAATTCATCATTTCCAGACATTCCCTGCAGAATCTGTTTAAAGAAATTCTCAGGCAGGAGACAAATGACATTGGACAGAAGTTCAAGTCCAAAAAAAGAGGAAAAAATACAAGAGAAGTCACGTGCAGGAGTAAAGTTCTTTATTTTCCTTCACAAAATGAAAGACAACTGTTTAAAAATATAGTAATAAAATTATAAAATATTGATGTCACAAGGGATGGTAGGAACACAAAAATTTTTCTTATACAGTTTGTGCACTATGACTAATGTTAGTGTAATTTGAGGTTAGGCTTAGAACATCAAAATATGTATTTTGGAAGAAAAGCCATGTTAGCCTAAAACAAGCAGAAGTAAAAAAGAAGCTAATAAATAATTCAAGCAAATATCGGTGAAATTAAAACAGAAAAACAATAGTGAAAAAAAATCTGGTCCTTTAGGGAAAAAAATAAAATGTATAATCCAGGTTAACCATGAAAAAAGAGAAAAGATACAAATTGCCTATACAAACAATATTGAACCTATGGACTTTAAAAGGAAGCTAAAGGAATTCTATAAACATCTTTGTACACAAATTTGATAAACTGGACAAGTTTCTTGAAACACATGAAATACCAAACTCATTCAAGGAGAAATAGATAATATGAATGTGTCTATATCTATGAAATAAAATTAATAAGTAATTCATAATCTTCATAAAAAGGAAGTACCAGATCCAGTTTGTATGGTAAATTCTATAAAATATTTAAGGAAGAAAGAGCACCAATTCTCCCCAAATTCTTCCAGAAAATACAAGCAGTGGAAACAATTTTTAATTAATTCTATGAAACCAAAATCACCCTTAATCAAAACTAAAGTAATTACAAGAAAGAAATTCTATGTTGGATATCATCTTGTTGCAATAAATCCTCAATAAAATATTAGCAAATCAAATCTAACAATGGCATACATGAAGAGTGCCAGGCTGCTTGATTCCTCATCCAAACACCAATCCTTGTAATAAGTCACATTAAAAAACACCCCAAAACAAAACCATGTGATAACAACTGATGCAGAAAAACATTGACAAAATCCAGTCAAGGTAAAAACTCTCAGCAAGTTTTATTTAGAGAGAAACTTTCTTAACTTGAAAAGAAACATCTTTTTTAAAAAGGTGGGGGGAAACACTTCATACAAAATGATGACACATTGGACAATTTCTTTTTATGACTGAACACAAGGCAGGAATGCCGCCACCACCACCACCACCCCCCCGCACTTATTTAACATTGCACTGAAGTCCTAGTTAAGTCCAAGACAAAATAAAATAAAATAAAATAAAATATAAAGCAGATAGGTTGAGAATGGGAGGAATATCTTTCTTGGTAAATGGCATGATTGCATATGGAGAAAATCTAACAGAAAAGACATTCTCAGAATTTTTTGAGAGAATTGAATTATTAATTAATAAACAAATGAAATTCTGAAAAATGGAAATGCAATCAAAATTAATTTTGGAACCCATGATAGAGTAGCACATGCACATGCATTTAAATATAAATATAAATATATTTAAATATGAATACATATTAGCAAAGGCTAATATAAATAAGCAAGCAAAAAATGCTATTGGTTAGGAACAATAATAGACTTCTTGGAGGCATCACTAGATTCTTGAAATAAATAAAATAAATGTCATGTTTTGAAGGAAAAAGAAAACAAATGACCAATCTGTATTCCACGTTAGTTCCAATGGTAAAATAAAGACAGTTTCAAGCAAAAGTCTATGACCACATTGAAACTCATGCCGAAATAATTGGGAGAGGATCTGCATTTGAAATCAAAAATTGCATATGGAAGAGAGATGTTGAAAGGGTAGTGAATGAATATACATGTCTGTAAATCCAAGCAGACATTGATTGTAAAACAATAATAATAATGACTCACTTGAAGTATCAAAACCAGGTTGTCTTAAAAGATAATATGACAGATGAGTGTGAGATTATTTAATTTAAAACATTTAAACTTTTTGGTTTCAGATAATAGAAAGGATAAATACATTTCCACATGGGTAAGTCAAATACTAATTGAAAATTTTTAAGCAATCACCAAAAGAAAGAAAATGTAATTTATACTTTCCTTATCAATAGAAAAACTTAAGGAGAAAGATGAGAAAACTTTAAATTCAATCAAAGGCAATAGCAGATAACAGAATCCAAATCTCTCAGTGATTATAATCCATAAGAAATGTCTAGCTACCCTTAGTCCAAAGGGCACAAATGGAACATGATTATATCAACCGATTAAAATAAGGGAAAAATTTTAATAGGTACTTAGTAACAACAGGTAGCTGGAAAAATCATAACAGTTGGGTATATTTTAAATAAGTAGAATATGATAGGACTAATGAAGAACCATACACTAATGGTAAAAAGGAACGTTTACTAAGCAGAAATAAACACTCTGTGCTTATACCTGACTCCATGGGTCGAAATATATAAAACAAGAAATTCACAAGAATTACACCTATTTCAAACATTTGATGAGATTATAGTTATACACTAGTTTTAGTAGATCCTTGAACCCATTGATTAGAGAATGTGTAATTGGACGGAGCACACACCGAGTCAGATGAATAGCTCATATTTTGAAAACACTAAGGAAATTAATAAACTTCAGGCAAGATAGACCAAAAAAAAGAGAACAAAGATAAACATAAATTACGTTAACAATAAGAACAATAATGATACAGTGGATTTCTCACTATAATCTGTGCAAAATGAAAATATTCCTTGGAAAAATGTAATTGTAGAAAATGGAATCATGATTAGAAAGTATGTGTATATATATATGTATACTTGTATACATGTATATATACATATTTATACACAGACATATATATATTCTAAGAGAAATTAAATTAGAAAATACAAATCTATACAGAAAATAAGGTGAAAAAAACTAGAGTTGTACAATTTATCACATATTTATAATATTATAATTGGAAAAGAGAGAAAAAAGAATGTTATATTCACAGAACATATTCTACTTAGAACTTGTAAATCAGCAGTTTTCAACTTGTGGGTTGCAACCCCTTTGGGGGTTGAACGACCCTTTCACAGGGGTCACCTAAGACCATCCTACATATCAGATGTTTACATTACGATTCATAACATAGCAAAATACAGTTATGAAGTAGCAACGAAAATAATTTTATGGTTGGTGGTCACGACAATATGTATTAAAGGGTCACAGCATTAGGAAGGTTGAGAACCACTGTATCTAAAAACACACTACTAAAATGAGTAAGAAATGTTACATATCTATTCATTACAAGTACTATTAAATACTTCTCCAACAGCAATTAAAAGTTCAAAACTATAATTTCAGAATATATAATTTATAGTAGCCAGGGAAAGGACAAATTACCTGACAATAAATCCTTCAGAAGATACATAAGATTTAATGAAGAAACATTAGGCTTTATTGAATATCAGAGACAAAACAAGAAATATATATGATTTATAGACAGTAAGACTAAATACAGCAAAGATGTTTACTTTCTCCAATATAATTTACAATTAAATAATGTTTTATAGATTCCTTATAGTCTACAATTTTTAGTCTACAATTTTATAGATTCCTTATAGTCCACAATTTCACACATGACAAGCTAAGCCAAAAATAGATATGGACAAGAAAAAGATCCAAACTAAAAAATTTAAAATAGGAGAAGGAAGAGGGATGAGATATTAAGACCCATTATAAAATTATATAGTGCTCACCATAAAATTATTACTAAAAGTACGTAAAATAAGATAATGCATTTTTTTGTAGAAATCAACTACAGAAGGAGAGTACATCTAGTGTGTGAATGTATGTTTGTGTGAAATATATGCTATTTAAGTATTGCTGCTGGCAAAATAGCTAATTACATAAAAAGTAATAAACTTACATTTTTCACCTCATACTATAGCTAAAAATATCTTCTAGTATATTAAACATTGTATTAGCTTTCTAGACTGCTCTCACAAAATGTCACAAAGTGGGTGGTATAAAACAGGTATTTATTCTCTCCTAGTTCTGGAGGCTAGAATCACAAAATTAAGATACTTCCACCTGATTGGCACATTGTGAGGGTAAATAACACACACCCAACTGTCTCAACTACAACTTGAACTTTACCACAGAAACACAAACAATTTAACCAAATAATTTGCACCTTCATATTAATCTGAATTTTTGGGGATCACGGTCTTCTGAGACTCTGAGTAGAATTCCACCTGCCTCTTTGAGTAGTAATGGCAGTAAACAGTAACCATTAGCATTCCTTGCCTGGCAGGTGCTCCACTCCAATCTATGCCTTTTTTATCACACGACATTATCCTTGTCTGTCATGTTGAGTAAAGGACCTTCCTTATTCTAGTAGGACCTGATTTAACTTAACTAATTACTTTTACTACAGTTCTATTTCTAATTTAAGTCATGTTTGGAAGTAGTAGAGATTAGGACTTTATCCTTAGGAAGGGCAAAATTCAACCCGCTATCATCTACCTTGTGGCTTTCCAAAATGTATGTCCTTTCCAGGTGCAAAATACATACATTCAATCCCAACATCCACCAAATGCCTTAAGGACACCAACAGCTACTCTAAGTCCACAATCTTACTTGAAAACTCAATTTAAAGTTTCAAATCTCATCTTGTAAATAATTTAAACCATTATGGGTGACACTTGAGGTACAATTTCTCTCATGGGAAAATTTCCCCTCGTCTGTGAACCTGTGACATAAGTCAAGTTATTAACTTCAACTTGAATTGTGGCAAAAATATATAATCAATAGCCCCATTCCAAAAGCAAAGAAATGGAAGAAAGATGCATTGAATTGGATGGGTTGGTGGATGGATAGATTACAGACCCCTGAAGAAGTTCAAACCCATCAGGGCAAAATTCATAATATTTAAGGCATGAGAATAGTCCTTTCTGGTTCCATACTCTGTCTTCTGGGCCCATAGAGTGACCACCAATC
>CAUYQV010015400.1:0-12825 GCA_963574575.1 Galagoides demidoff | reverse complement strand
ACAGCTCACAGCAACCTCAAACTTTTGGGCTTAAGCGATTCTCTTGCCTCAGCCTCCCAAGTAGCTGGGACTACAGGCACACGCCACAATGCCTGGCTACTTTTTGGTTGAGTTCTCATTGTTGTTTGGCAGGCCCAGGCTGGATTTGAACCTGCCAGTTCCAGTGTATGTGGTGGCACCCTAGCCCCTGAGCTTTAGGCGCCGAGCCCTATTTGGCTCTTTCATTGCCTATCCACACCCTTTCAGCGTCACTTCTGGCCTCTTTTGGCTTAATCTTTTCTGGTCTGTTCTCATTTTCCACCCTATGTAACTTCCAAGATTCTCAACTCCAGCCTTGGCACCCATTGCTCAGTGGTTAGGGCACCAGGCACATGCACTGGGGCTGGTGGGTTCAAACCTGGCCAGGGCCTGCTAAAACAATAACAAAAAAATAGCTGGGCTTTGTGATGAGCACCTGTAGTCCCAGACATTTGAGAGGTTAAGGCAAGAGAACTGCATAAGCCCAAGAGTTTGAGGTGATTGTGATCTGTGATGCAATGGCACTCTACCGAGGGTGACGTAGTAAGACTGTCTCAAAAAAAAAAAGATCCTCAACTCCATATATATATACTTTCTTATTGTTAGTATACTCTACAGTTGCAATTAAGGACAGTCCCTTCCTTATTACTGAGGAATTCAGGATGTCTGTGCTGGTCAACTCTGATCACTACTTCTGCTTGCACAGAGAGATTCAGGTAATAAGTAACAAAAGCTCCCATTCACCAAGCATGTACTATGTGCCAGGCCTTATATATAGCAGACCTTAGATTCATCTTATTGATGGGAAAATAGGTCATTTGTTTATATCCAGTAGTTATGCAGGATTTGAACTGAGGTCTGTCTTGTTTGGAAGCTTTCCCACTACATAGTCTTGAAAGTGTTATATCGCTTTATTGTTTCAACTTTGACAAAAGTACAGGTATTGGTAGGGGAGAGAGACAATGGTAACAGTGAGGCATTTGGAAAGGGAATGTCTAACAAGACTACATATGCATCTTTTAACCCAGCAATCCCATTTCTAAGAATTTTTTTTTTTTTTTTTGAGACAGAGCCTCAAGCTTTCCCCCTGGGTAGTGTGCCGTGGCATCTCAGCTCACAGCAACCTCCAACTCCTGGGTTCAGGCGAGTCTCTTGCCTACGCCTCCCAAGTAGCTGGGACCACAGGTGCCTGCCACAACGCCTGGCTATTTTTTGGTTGCCGCCGTCATTGTTGTTTGGTGGATCTGGGCTGGATTTGAACCCGCCACCTTAGGTGTATGTGGCTGGCGCCTTAGCCACTTGCGCCACAGGCGCTGAGCCCTATTTCTAAGAATTTATATTGAAGATACAACTATAGAAAACATATATGTGCAAAATTATTCATTGCAACATTGTTTATAATTGCAAAAATACTGGAAATGACCTAAATACCCATATATAAGAAGAAAGTTGTATAAATTATAGCAGTGGTTCTCAACTTTAGCCTTCTGGGTGGTGTGGCTCAAAGGAGTAGGGTGATGGCCCCATATACTATAGGTGGTGGGTTCAAACCCGGCCCCGGCCAAAACCTGCAAAAAAGAAACAAACAAAAAAAAACTTTAGCCATCAGCCCCCTATAGCTCATAAATTAGAGAGGATTCTAAAACTCTTTCATGTGCTTTGCATCTATTCATACATAGGTGCAACAGATTTATCATCTTAGAAATAATAACTGAGGCTCAGCACCCATAGCACAGTGATTACAGCGCCAGCCACATACTCCGAGGCTGGCGGGTTCAAACTGCCTGGGCCAGCTAAACAATGACAACTGCAACAAAAAATAGCCGGGCGTTGTGGTGCTCACCACAACATGTAGCTATTTTTTTGTTGCAGTTGTTGCTTACCTGGCCCGGGCCAGGTTTTAACCCACCAGCCTAGGTGTATGTGGCTGATGCTGAACAGTGCTATGGTATCACAGCTCACAGCAACCTCAAACTCTTGAGTTCAACCACTGTACTATGGGTGCTGAGCCAAGGAGTTCCATCTGATTTAAATAAATTGATAAGTGAGTAAGTGGAGGAGAATCAGAAAGTTCATCTATACAGTAGGAAGACAAATATGAAATGTACAAAGAATGATAATAATGGAATTAGAAAATTGCCATTTGGCAATCACTCTAGTAATAATTGTTTCAAGCAGGGATCATCAATGATTGTTAAAACTTGTGGATAGTTTCAAATTCTCTCTCAAGATATTTATCAATTACAATGAGGAATAGTTACTTTACAGTGGAGAAACCTGGAAGATACCACTTTAATCAAATGAACAAAGAGATAGACATGCTGGTATCACAGGACTCCTGATACGCTGCACTGCAAAGAAGACAACATCAGTCCTGGAGCATTACCGCCAACAATGCATGACCTGAATTTAAACATAGAGAAAGACAAACACAAATTGAGGGATATTTTACTAAATAAATGGCCTATATTCTTCAAAAATGTGAAGGTCATGATAGACAACAACTGAGAAATATTTCCAGAGTTAAGAAAATCAAAGAAACTTAAAACTAATGATAATGTGTGATACTGCACTGGATCCTGGACTACAGCCAGAAACTTATTTTGTTCTTATAGATTTTCAGTGGGACAGTTGGCAAAATCTGAATAAGACCTAGATTAGAGGCTCAGCGCCTGTGGCTCAAGTGGCTAAGGCGCCAGCCACATACATCTAAGGTGGGGGGTTCGAATCCAGCTGGGGCCCGCCAAACAATTGGCTGCAACCAAAAAATAGCTGGGCGTTGTGGTGGGCTCCTGTGGTCCTCAGCTATTTGGGAGGCAGAGGCAGGAGACTTGGTTGAGCCCAGGAGTTGGAGGTTGCTGTGAGCTGTGATGCCATGGCACTCTACCCAGGGGGATAGCTTGAGGCTCTGTCCTCCCCACCTCCCCACCCCCTGCAAAAGACCTAGATTAGAGCATAGTACTATATCAATGTTTTTATAATTTTGCTAACTACATTGTGATATTTATATTCTCTCTTTGCATTAAGGAAATACACAGAAAAATATTTAGGGATAAATGGATCAGAAAATAATTACAATAGTCTATATCTATCTCTCTATAGATATAGAAGAAAAATAAGGTATGAGAGAGAGACAGAGATTGATAAAGAAAGTATGGTTAGATATTGGTGAAAGGATTGGGATCCTAAATATATGGCATTTTGGATTTTCTTTGAATCTGAAATTATTTCAAAATCAAAAACCCCACAAACATGACATTTTGAATTATTCCTTCCAAATATCATATTCATATATTTTGTAAATATTTAAAAACCATAATTGGGCTCATACAATAGTCTTTTTTTTTTTTTTTTTGAGACAGAGTCTCACTTTGTCACCCTTGGTAGACTGCTGTGGTATCATAGTTCACAGCAACCTCAGACTCTTGGGCTTACAAGAGTCTTTTGCCTCAACTTCCCAAGTAGTTGGGACTACAGGGGTCCACCACAATGCTTGGCTTTTTTTAGAGATGAGTTCTCTGTCTGGTTCAGGCTGGTCTGCAACCTGTAAGCTCAGGCAATCCACCTGCCTCAATATACAGTAGACATTTATTTAACACTATTTTTATTAATTTGATTTTGAATCAAGCAGTTTTCTTTCTTTTTTTTTTCTTTTTGAGACAGAGCCTCAAGCTGTCCCCCTGGGTAGAGTGCTATGGCATCACAGCTCACAGCAACCTCCAACTCCTGGGCTCAACCACGTCTCCTGCCTCTGCCTCCCAAGTAGCTGGGACCACAGGCACCCGCCACAACACCCAGCTACTTTTTTGGTTGCAGCCGTCATTGTTGTTTGGCGGCCCCGGGCTGGATTTGAAACCACCACCTTAGGTGTATGTGGCTGGTGCCTTAGCCACTTGAGCCACAGGCACCCAGCCTTGAATCAAGCAGTTTTCAATGTCATTTAAAATTTTTTAAAAGCAATTGTTAGTGGATTCATAGTATTTGTGTGGAGGTATTTTAATTTACTTACTTTATTGTATCAATGTAATTCTTACTTTATTTAGGATTTTCTTCATGTTGTGTCATAAATACATGATAAACATCTTTTTGCATATTGTCTTTGTCCATACATTTGATTATTGCCTCATACTCGATTTCTAGAAGGGTAATTGCTTTGCCTTTTTTTTTTTTTTTTTTAATAATTCAAGTGACCTAACAAGCTCCCAAATGTCCCCAATTTCCTTTTTAAGTTTGTGCTGCTTTACTGACTTCTGGCCTGCTTATCTGTCTGGCAACAGACTATGAATTATGGGTTTGACTTTGGGCAATGGTTGGTGATTACAGAAAGATGTGAGATACCCTGGCCGGCAGCAGCAGGCAAGGCTCTGTTCTGGGTTGCATCTGTTGAAGGAGAGTCTTATTTTTGGTGGGCCCTAAAACTTAAGGGAAAATTCCTAAAAAGTCACTGAGCAAGTGTGATGAAGGTTAGCTATAATCTGAAGAGGTTTGCCCTTGGTAGAGTAGAAAGAACCAGAGTAGAGCTTAACATTCCCTGAGTGGTACCCTGTGCTGAGATTGGCTCCAGGATGCCTCAAACACTGCACCAGGCCCATGGGCCTCATAATCTGGTAGGGAAGAGATACAAGTAGACAGATGTTGACACTGCAGTAATGAATAGCTATAAATTGGTAAATGCAAGAGTTAAATGGTGCATGAACGGGTTTTGTGCCTCCCTTTAAACAAACTTTTATACAGTATATACTTTTGTACACAATTACAATATTCATTCATTCCATCTTCCTTCCTTCCTTCTATCCAATCAATTCACCCATACTTCTTTGAGCCTATGACCAAAGGGCAAAGTGATGGAGTTGGAGGAAGGGAGAGAAATTTTAAGAGAAAGTAGAATTTATCAGGCTGTCATGATCAATTGTCTAGGAGAGATACTAAGTGCTATGAAGGACTCTTAGAGTTTTGACTTGGGCACCAGGGTTGATGATAGTGCCATTCACCAAGCCAGGAAATGGATATTGTTTTGGCCTGAATTTTATTTTTAATTTCTTTTTGGCTTTGCGCCTGTGGCTCAAGCAGCTAAGGCACCAGCCACATACACCTGAGCTGGTGGGTTTGAATTGAGGCCGGGCCACCAAACAACAATTACAAAAATAACTGGGCGTTGTGACGGGCACCTGTAGTCCCAGCTACTTGGGAGTTGGAGGAAGGAGAATCGCTTGAGCCCAGGAGTTGGAGGTTGCTGTGAGCTGTGATGCTACTGCACTCACCCTGGGCAACAGCTTGAGGCTCTGTCTCCAAAAAAAAAATTTCTTTTTCTTTTTTCTTTTCTGCCCTCGGTAGAGTGCCATGGAGTCACAGCTCATAGCAACCTCTAACTCTTAGGCTCAAGCGATTCTCTTGCCTCAGCCTCCCAAGTAGCTGGGACTATACGTACCCACCACAGTGCCTGGCTACTTTTTGTTGTTGTTATTGTAGATGTCACTGTTGTTTGGCAGGCCTGGGCTGGGTTACAACTCACCAGCCCCAGTGCATGTGGCTGGTGCCCTAACCACTGAGCTATGGGTATTGAGCCTATTTTTTCAACATTTAATGTATTCCATAGTTAAAAGAAAAAAAGAATAAAAAGTTTATTTTTATTTTCTTTAGAGATAGGGTCTCACTCTATTGTCCAGACTGGAGTGCAATGGCAAAAATCATAGCTCACTATAGCCTCAAACTCCTGGGCTCAAGTGATACTATTGCCTCAGCTGTGTATGACACCATGCCCAGCTATTTTTTCTATTTTTTGTAGAGATGGTGTCTTGCTATGTTGTCCAGGGTAGTCTTGAACTTTTAGCCTCAAGCAATCCTCCTGCCTCTCAAAGCGCTGAGATTACAGGTGCCTTGCCTGGCCTGAATTTTAAAGAACAAACTTTTTTTTTTTTTTTTTTTTTTTGAGACAGAGTCTCAAGCTATTGCCCTGGGTAGAGAGCCATGGGGTCACAGTTCACAGCAACCTCCAACTCTTGGGCTTAAGTGATTCTCTTGCTTCAGCCTTCCAAGTAGCTGGGACTACAGGCACCTCCCACAATGCCCAGCTATTTTTTTTTTTTGTTGTTGTTGTTGCAGTTTTCATTGTTGTTTTAGCTGGTCCTGGTCAGGTTTAAACTGCCAGCCTGGGTGTATGTGGCTGGGCCCTACCCACTGAACTATGGGCGCCACCATAAAGCAAAAATTTTAAAGAGCAAAGAAAATTTTCCTAGGGGGCAGTAGACCTTAAACTGACCTTACAACCATTCTTAGAACACTGGCTTTCTACAAGAAGTACAAGGTATACAAATGAAAGTGAGGAAATCTTGGGAACAAAGAGGTATTTTAGAGTCACTAGATAGTAATGGAAATCAATGAAAAATTGAGAGTAGGGTATCCAAATCAGTTGACAGCAGGCCCAGGTGGATTATAATGAAAAAAATTTATAATAGAAGAGAGGAAAACAGATGAGAGACATTTCAAGGGCAGCGAGCAAACTGGGTAGGAAGAGCCGAAACAATGGAGTGAAATTTCAGAAGATCAAGAGATTTAAAGTAGATTACTGTGATCAGGGAGCTTGTGGTGATAATAAAGCTGCTTTCAGCAAAAGAATTTGAATAAAGGGGTGAAAGTGTGAAGCAAGAGGAAACTTGTCCTGGGAAGAAATGAGTCATTATGCAGTAGCTACACCCTGGGTTGCATGATTATTCATAAAGAAATGCAGATTTCCTGCAGTAATCTAGTGATCTAGGTTTGGAAAGTACAGTGTTAATGTCAGGTTGCCAAACTTATTTACGAAATAGTTAAAGGACCCATTTTTGTAGACTGAAAAATCTTAGTAACAAATTACCCTTTAGTGTTGCGTTAATATTGCTGGGAATCTTAAGGTCTACCTCCCACTTTTCCTTGGGTTGGACATACTTCACATGTAAAAGGGTGGTAGCATAGTACCTAATTCATGGAGTTGTGAGGATGAATCGGACTTTCCCTCTGATCCCCAGTTCCTCTTGTTAAAAAAAGGGGATAGCAATTTTTTTGTGTGTGTGTGACTCAGAAGTGTGGCAAAAGCACACTTAAGATTGCACAGGAACAGCTTTCATGGATGAGAAGAGAGCTGCTAGGTTTCGTTTTCTCCAAGGTGGCTGCTCAATTATTATGTGAACATTTCCCGGAGACCTTATGCAATTTTCTTATTATGATTTATTACTATTAGGCAATGACCTGAGGTAAAGTGAGATTGCCTTTTTGAGACAGAGTCTCACTATGTTGCTCTTGGTAGAGTGTCGTGGTGTCACAGCTCACAGCAACCTCCAACTCTTAGGCTTAAGTGAATTCTCTTGCCTCAGCCTCCCAATGGGACTACAGGCGCCCTCCACAATGCCCAGCTATTTTTTGTTGTTGTTGTTGCAGTTTGGCTGGGGCTGGGTTCAAACCTGCCACTCTTGGTATATGGGACTGGCACCCTACTCACTGAGCCACAGGCGCTGCCCTACCTTATATTTTTAAACAGAAAAATATACTGGTTCTATGCTGATAGCTGCTGTGCAACAGAACGTCACAGAACATCCAACCTATGAGGCTCCACTTGTCAGTGGAGGGATGTTATATAAATCCATTAGTGCAATTTAGGGAAATTTCACCCAAACTAGTGATGACGAGGAATTATGCTTCCATCATGTGATAGGAATATATTTATACACACACACAGAGAGACACAGATCGGTAAGCTATTGAGCAGAAGAAAGACCAAAAGTTAAGGGTGTTCAAAATAGGAACTAACATTTCCTGAGTACCTAAGGGTCAGTCCCTTTATCTTCAATCTTCACAGCACCCAGCAAGGCAAGCAGGAAAAAACTGAGATTCAAAAATGTTATGTAACTTGTCCAGGGTTATAGAGGTGTACATGACAGGACTGGAAATGTTAGTGTTTGTATCTGACACCAAAGTCCCTGCCCATTCTAGTTTACCACTCGTGAAGAAATAAAAACAAACCTGTATTAGGAAAATTGGGGTACAAGAAGATGTGGAGAATTTATCTTTTCCTACTTTCCCTCTAACAGTCTTTTATTTGTGTGTGTGTGATTTTCTTCCGATGTTTGCACCCTCGAGGGGTGGGATCAAATATTAGGCATCTGTAAATAGAATGATTCCATAGCTCACAGTGTGTAAGGAGTTCCTTCCTTTCAGAGCCTAATCTAGGATTTAGCAGGGATAGGGTGTGCAGAGGTGGGAGAGTAGAGGTTGGTGGGGGGAAGGGTAAAAGATGGATGATTCTTTTCTTACCTTGTTGTTTATGAATGTCAGAACAACCCGTTGGCTATTCTATACCTTGGCATGTTTTTTCCCCATTTTTAGGCGGGGGTGGGGGTGGTGCTGAGTGTAAGAATTCGTAGGAAATTTTTATAATGATCTGCATAGTAAGTCCACAAAAAGTTAAGGTCTAAGACAATTCCTTCATCTGTTTTGGGAGAGAAGTGTGTGTGAACAAGGTTAGGTCTGTCCCAGGTCACTCTTCTTCCATCCAGACGCACAGAGGGATTAGAAAGGCTCTCTTCACCTCCCAACCACGAGCTGGAATGAGATTCCCTAACTCTCTTGCTCTTAGGTGCGGGTCTGGCTGACAACAACATTCCTGTACCTTTGGGCGAGGAGGGAAACTTGCTGGGGTCTGACCGAGGGGGAGGGTGGGAGCTGAGGGGCTCCCGGCAGCGGAGCTGGGGCCGCCCGGCTAGCGCGGGGCCCCCGCCACCCCCAGGCCACGCTCCCTCCCCGCGTTCTCTGCCGCTCGTGCCCGGCGCGGCCGCCGCAGTCCCGGCGCCGTAGCCGGACGCGGGGTCCAGGGGGCGCTGTGGCCCGGCGGCGCGGGCGGCAGGAGCGGCCCCCGACGCTGGAGGCTTCGGCGAGGCAGTCCGCCCGCAGCACCTCGGCCGTCCCGCCGCAGCCCTGCGCCCGCAGCTCTGCGCGCCCAGCCCTGCTCAGCGGCGCCCCTCTGGGATCCGCGTGGCCGCGGCGGCCCGGGAGCCGATGCGGCGGGGTGGGCGCTGGGCCTCAGCAGCAGCCGCAGCCGCAGCCACCACAGCTCCTACCGCAGCGGGAGGCTTCGCGGCGGCGCCGGGGCCGCGCCGGTGCCCTCCGGAGGAGGCTTTCGGCTTAGGGACGACCCCCTCGGCCATGCTGAAGCGGAGGCGGCCGCTGCTCGAGGTGAGTGTGGCGAGGCGCGGTCCGGGAGTCGCCTGGCTCCGGCCGCCTGTGGGGGCCCTGGCGGCTGCCCTCGGACCGAGCGGACGGGGCGTCCGGGCACCGCGGCCGCCTCCCCCACTCCGCGGTTCTGGGGCCGCAGCCCTTCCTTCCACTCCGCGTCCCTCGGGAGGCTGGAGGCCGTGGGGGGCGAGTAGGCCCCGCGCCGCCGGGAAGCCTTCGCCCCGGCCTCGGTTCCGGCGGGGGCGCGGGCGCCCTTGGGGTTTGGCCCGGGTTGGGCCGAGCACAGCTTCTTACCCTGGGCTCTGCACGTACATCCCGGAGGGAGGCAGAGGACGCCTGTTTGCGAACAGCCTTGGCTTCCCCGAGCCCCACGCTGAGTCCTGCAGAGTCCGGGGGGGAGGGGAGGCAGGTCAGGGTGAGAACTGGGGAGTAGAGAGTGCGGGGCCTTGAGAGCCCCTGCTGCTCCTGGAGTGACATTCGCGGCTCTCACTTGCTTGAGAACAACCTTTTGCGTCTTGAGGTGAAATTTCATCACCTGACGGTAGCACATCTTTGCCTATTAAATCTTGCCTCTAAACGTGGTCTGCTTTGGAGAAAGCCCCAACCCAGCTTTGAGACGCTGAGTTTCCTAAATAAACACAGCTATAAAAATATTTTTTACAAAGGTCTGTCGCACCCTCCCATTAGGGAGAGAAAATATTTTAATGCTTCAGTCCTCAGTACAAAAAATGTTCCACTAAAATAGAGAGAATGCATGGCAAAAGGTTTTAAGTCGTGTTAGCTATCCTAATAATGGGATGGAAATGAGATTCATGGTGCATTTTTTTAAGCAAAATAATTTGTTTTGTTATTAAGGTAAAGATTAGTTATTACCGTTTGGTATAAATATATATTGGGTTGTTTACAGTTTATGATAAGTGTGATATAGGTTATTCTTGTTTTCCTGTTATGTATGTGAAGGTTGTAGGATTTATAGGTACTTCCAAAACTTGTAGGATGAGAAAGATAAATATGCTTATTGTAGAAAATTTGGAAAGTACAGAAAGGTACTGTGGTGCCTTGTAATAAATATTTAATTACAGGAGTGGGGAATCACTCATAATATCACATTTTGATGATCAAAGTTTAAAATGGGCTTGTACTGATGGTGATTTTTATAGTTATTATTTCTGTATGTTAAGTTCAAAATTAGCTGAGTGTTCCATTTTACATTTAGCCATTTGTATAAGACATATAAAAGTACTAAATTACATTAGAGTCGCAGTTGAATTCATCAATTAAAACAGAATAACGTAGGTAAGACTATCAGAAAGATCCTGAATTTAACCTCCTGTGCAGCGTGCGCAGCTCCTGAGGTCTAGGGAGAAAGTTTGGTACGGTAAATGCTTTGGAAGTATTCCTTTTGTTTAAATATTTCTAACTGTAAAAAATTGGCTTGATTAAAAGTATTTTTTGATTATCTTAGGTTTTTAGAAGTCTAATTTAGGCCGATGAGGTAGCAATGTGCCTGTAGTCTCAGCTGCTTACAGGCTGAGGTGGCAGGATCCCATAAGCCAGGAGTTTGAGTCCAGCCTGGGAAAGGTAGCAAGTTTCATTGTTTAAAGTATATCCCTAAAGATCACACATTTGAGAGTGCTTAGTGTATATAATGTTATCTGTAAAAAATACAGATTCTTGGTCCCCTGAATCAGAATTCTTGGGATGATGATGGCCCACAGATCTTCATTTTTGTCATGCTCCCTGATTCTTAGTCCTACTGAAGGTTGAAAATCACTGAAACAATAAGTTTAAAGGTAACTAACTTTGCTGAGTTGAAAGTGTCTGTTTTCTAGCAAAGCTGTCAATTTTAAGTGGCAATATAGTCATTTCTCATATCAACAGATAATGGTGGTATAATACTAGAAAGAAAAACAATATTTTCAGGGACAGCTGATTCAATCAACAAACATTTATTGAGAGCCTATGGTGGTAGTTGTGGTGTTAAAAGAGGGATACCTGGCCACTTATATTGGCATTTAATGGAATTCAATGTCATTGTCTGTAAATTGCAGATACTGTAGTTTTTATACTTACCTTGCAAGGCTTTTAGGATAATTACATCTGAAAAAGTATTGTAATCTGTAAAATATTCTTTTGTTTTCTTTTGGTATTGTTTTAGAGATAGGGTCTTGCTTTTTTACCCATGCTGGAGTATAGCGCATGGCACAATCATAGCTAACTGTAACCTCAAACTCTTGGACTTAAGTTATCCTGCCACCTCAGATTCCCAAAGTGCAGGGATTACTGGCACAAACCACTGCACCTAGCCTGTAGAACATTTTAATAAAATTTTAGCTATTAATATCAAGTGCCAGGTCCTTTCTTAGGTATTCTGGGAAACACAAAAATGACTAGGGTCTCTGCTAGCAATTAGCGAAGTGTGGAAGCAGGACAGGTTTAATTAACTATTACAAGGCAGGGTCAGACAATGTTGTAATTGAGTGAGATGTGCTAGATCTCTGTTTAAGGCTTCTGTGTCTCATCTTGCCCTTTATAGGGGATTGATAATTTATATATGGTTACTCCTTCTTGCCCAATTCCTGATTACAGTTTTCTTTAGAGAAACAATTGTGTGTTGCCTGGTAAGTGATAGTTTTATATTAACTCTTTTAGAAAGACATGAGTAGAGATGATCTCATTCCTTCCTCTGTTGCTAAGTTACCACTGTTCATTCCATTCAGTAAACTTTTATTTGGTACCTGCTATGTGCTGGCCACAGCCTGGTTGCAAGGCTCAAAGCTTGTTTAAAAGATAATTGCCTAGATTTTTTTTTTCAGAGACAAGAGTCTCACTTTGTTGCCCTCAGTAGAATGCCATGGTGTCACAGCTCACAGCAACCTTCAACTCCTAGGCTTAGGCGATTCTCTTGCCTTAGTCTCCCGAGTAGCTGAGAACGCAGGCGCCCGCCACAACACCCGGCTATTTTTTTTGTTGTTGTTGTAGGGGCTGGGTTTGAACCTGCCACCCTCTGTATATAGGGCCAGTGCCCTACTCACTGAGCCACAGGCACCGCTCCTTATTTAATTTTATTTTATTTTTGCAGTTTTTGGCCAAGGCTAGGCTTGAACCCACCTTGAGCCACAGGCGCTGCCCCCCTCAGTTTTTTATCTTTTCAGTAGAGCCTCACTTTTGCTCAGGTTGGTCTTTAACTCATGAGCTCAAGCAGTCCACCCACCTCAGCCTCCCAGAGTGCTAGGATTACAGGTGTGACCCACCATGCCTGGCCTATGAATTCTTTAATTTTTTTTTTTTTTTTTGCCAAATAAAATATATTCTGGAAGAATTCTTTAACATTTTTGATAGAAAACAATTTCATAAAAAAAAAAACAGAACAATTTCATCCTAACTTAGTACACAGTTTCCATTTCACTGTTAGCTAGTAAATTAATATGCCCTGTACATCGGGTACACTTGTTGTAAATTATTCATTTTCAGAGTTTTACATTGAACTTTAATTTTACTTATGTGTACCTGAACTGCATTATATAGAGCAACATTCTTTTTTTTTTTGAGACAGAGCCTCAAGCTATCCCCCTGGGTAGAGTGCTGTGGCATCACAGCTCA
>CAUYQV010015397.1:0-101962 GCA_963574575.1 Galagoides demidoff | reverse complement strand
GCAGGCTGAAGCAGGAAGATTGTTCAAACCCAAGAGTTTGAGGTTGCTGTGAGCTATGACACCATGGCATTCTACTTAGGGTGACAGTGAGATGCTATCTCAGAAAAATAAAAATAATAAATAAATGAGTAAAATAAGCCAGGTCATTGGTCTCTCAACAGACATGAGAATATGGATGTTTAACACACCTTCCAGGTGGTTCTTATGCTGGTTGAAGCTGGAGGGCCATTCTTCCAAAAGGCCCACTAGCATGCCTGACATGTAGTAGGTGTTCAGTAAACACTGGTGGACAGCCTGGCTGTTCTTGCACCACTGCTGTGGCTGAGCCATCTACACCTGCTTGCTGCAGAAGCACTGCCCTCAGCTTGCTGGGTTGTGAGAAGGCAGGGGCCTCTCTGAGGGCTGTGGGCTGGGCTGAACGTGAGGAAAGACCCCAGGAACCCCAGGCCAAGGGTACAGAAACTGTGCTTGTAGAGTTGGTGAGCAGACGACCACAGTCCTATCTCTGTTGGATATCTGCCTTACCAGAGCGAATGAGGCTTCTTCTGTACTGTGGGGCTGGGAGTCTGGGTGAGGTGGGTAGGGCTTGGTAGTGACCGGGCTGGACTGAGCTTCCTGAGCCTCAACCCTTGGCTATGGAGGCTGCCAAACTGGGTTTGAATCCACTGAACCCCTGACAAGCTGTTTAAGCTATAAACTATATACCATAAAACCGGACCCCCGGGTGCAAGTCATCTGCTAGTATCACAATTACTAAGAGAGGAAGGGACTGGTAAGCAATGAACAGTAATACCGAGGTGAGTGTTACGCTAACGGTCTGTACAACCCTGCCAGGCTTAGTGGGGTGTGGTCAGTTTCACATAGGAGGGTGAGTGAGGCTGTGACCCAAAGACAAGTAGGTGATTAGCACAAAAATAAGGAGAGAAAGATGCCCCAGGCAGAGGAATTTGCATGGACAAAGGGATGGAGGTAAGGAGTCAGAGCTACCCTGGTGCCCAGGGGGTTAGAGTGTGGAGTTGGGATCATGGTGTTGATCAGCCCAGCAGGCAGTCTAGGGCAGGACTCAGAAGGAAGGCTGAACTTAATTCTGAAGGCGGTGGGAAGCCATGGGCTAGTTCAGGTGTTTCAGCCTTGGCATTATCGACATTTGGGGCTGGATAATTCTCTGTTATGGAGCACCCTGTGCCTCAGAGGATGTTCAGTGGAATCCCTGGCCTTACCCACTCAGCGCCAGTAGCACCTATCCTGTCCCGGACAACGGTGACTGCCTAAAATGCCTCCAGAAACTGCCAAATCCCCTCCTGGTTGAGAACAGCAGGACTAGGGGTTGGTAGCATGAGTGTATTATGCTTTTTTTTTTTTTTTCATGGATGAGCAATTCATCCAGAGCTTTTAAAGTCTGGCCCTGACCACAGTGTGGACAGAAGATGAGAGGGACAGCGCCTAAAGGCCACTGGAGTATCACAGGTGAGAGTGCCAGGGCTGGACTGCAGGGCAAGAGGAGATGGGCCCGGGGATCCCAGCTATGGCAGATGTTAAAAGGACCTCCCCTGCTGTCTCTGAGTTCTACCAGATTCCCCAATGTCAAGTACAATGTGGTGGGTGTCAAGATTGAGCACCCATCCTGAAGAGAAAGTCCTGGGCCACTTCTCAGGCCATGCTAAGGGCCAAACTTGTTCAGCTAGAATAGGCCATTGACCCCAGGAGAAAGGGTTGGGTGAATGAGGCAGCATTGTGCTGAGAGGCCCCTGCTGCCCTTTGTTGGGGAGGAAGGAGCACATCCCTTTATCTTGAGCCAAGCAGAGTTTAGGGACCATAACACTGATGGGAGGTTCTCGTCTGCTTTGTTTGCTGCTGAGTCCCCAGCACCCTAAGGCTGGTAAACAGTAGGTGCTTGATAAAGACACCTGCAGCTCAGTGGGCTTGAGCCAGGCTCTATAGGTGCAGAGCAAAGGGCAGAGCAATCATGGACGATGACTCATGGGAGGAGCCAGCCTTGAGTCATCTCAACCCCAAAGTGCTTCTTGGTGAGGGAGGAGGCCCTGAGACCACCATTCTCGAAGGAACCAAAGGGGGTGGTAAACTGTAGCTGGCAGGAGGTTCAGGTCTTCCTGGTGCTGGGGGGCATGGGCAGAGGAACCAGCAAGAATGTCTCCAAGAAACCTGCACAAGGGCCTCCAGAGAGAATGAGCCAGAAATTGCCTCCCAAAGGCCCTGATGCCAAGTTGGTGACAACTCTGACTGCCACAGAACATGGTACCCTTTGCTCCCCAAACCCTCACCCCTGGGCCTGACCCTCTAGGGGCCAAGAACTGTACTTGGCAGAGTTAAGACAGAAGTCAGCTGCCCTCAAGCCTGGGTCATCCTGCATGAGCAGAGAAGCTCCACATTGCATAGAAGATGGAAGCTCTAAGTAGCTCCCCGGGAACCAATCCCAGGAGGAGGCTCAGGTTTGGGAGCTGAGGGTACACAGGGCATAAGTCACTTGGACCTACTGGGTTTGAGGTGTGTAGGGACATCCAGGGAGATCACTTGTCCCCTGGTTCCACCAGACGACATCACACTCCTGGCCTATGGCTCTCTCTTATGGATCCGGGAAGCCTCAGGACTGCTTACAGGTGAGGCTATAAGAGCCAGGTGAAATTTTCACGCCGTTTCGGCAGCTGACCAAGCTGTAAAGTTAAAGGTGTAGTTTGTGGCAGCCACACCCTCAGCACGGCTCATGTGGCAGAGATATGTGGGAACCAGGTGATTTCCCATCTCCTGGTCAGGAGGTGGGGTTTTCCATCCCCTGAGAGTTACTTCCCAGTTTCTCAGCACCTAGTAGCACTGTCCTTGCTGTCCCCTCCGTCATGGGGTTGGTGGCTCACCAAGGGGGCTTCTGTAACATTTTAGGCAGCCTGCAATGAGGAAACAGGAGAACAGAATAGTCGTCTTTTTCACCCTGCCCACCCCCCATTCTCAGAAATGCCCTGTGTGTCCCACCAGGTGCACTGGTTCATGCCTGTAATCCCAGCACTATAGGAGGCCAAGGTGGGTGGATTCCTTGAGCTCAGGAGTTCAAGACCAGCGTGAACAAGAGTATGACCTCATCTCTATGAAAAATAGAAAAACTAGCCAGGTACTGTGGCAGGTACCTATAGTTCCAGCTACTCAAGAAACTGAGGCAAGAGAATTGCTTGAACCCAAGAATTTGAGATTGCTGTGAGCTATGATGCCATAGCACTCTATCCTGCCTGGGCAACAGAATGAGACTCTGTCTCAAAAAAAAAAAAAAAATAATTGTCCTGTGTGCTGGGAGCAAAGACTCCCTCTTAAGGATGTTTAAAGATAAGTGAACAAATGAATAGTAGTAATAACACTTATACACCAAATACTTATACAGTACTTGGGTTACAAAAATATTTAAGTATACATATGATAAATCTATATAATGTTATCATAAATCTTTTTTTTTTCCTTTTGAGACAGGGTCTCATTCTGTCACCAGGGCTAGTCTGCCTCTGCATCATCATAGCTCACTGCACCTTCCCACTCCAGGAGGGTCAAGGGATGCTCCTGCCCAAGTAGCTGGGTCTGCTGGTGCCCATCAGCACACCCAGCTAATTTTTCTGTTTTTTTGGTAGAAATGAAGTCTCCCTCTTGCTCAAGCTGTGTGTATTATAAATCTCTTAATCTACAAAATAGCTCCCTAAGGTCGGTGCAGAGATTCAGACCATGTAATCTGGCTCCAAAGTCTAAATGAGTGAATGATCTAGAGACCCTGTGGTCCTTGCCAGAGCCAGTGTCAGCTTTGGGGGAGGTTTTCAAATTAGTGCCCTTCTCCCAAGGCCGTGGGAAGCCTATGGGAGCTGGGAAGGATAGATGGAGGCGGGGCAAGCGAAGAGGCCCAGTCTGGACAGTCACAAAGCTAGTGGGAACCTGTTCCTACTACAGGAATCCTACTCTCCACTAGGAACTATGACTCCAAAGGTAGGGGGCGATAGGAGGAAGTTGAGCGCCAGGAGGGACGCGGAGATGTCGCCTGTGGGTCCTGGTGCGTAGCGCTGTCTGGGGAGGAGGCGGTCCAAGAGGCTGGGGACCCGCTGGCCCCGCCCGGCCCCGCCCCGCGGCCAGCCCTCCTGCAGCTGCTTGAGACCGGCTTTCGCTTTCAGTCGAGGCTCCTGGAGCCTGGAGAGAGGGTGCGAAGGCAAGGGTTCGCCGGGCCACGCCTGCGCTCATGGCGCCTGCCGCCCTCTGGGCCGCGCTGACCGTCGGACTACAGCTCTGGGCCGCGGGGCACGCCGTGCCCGCCCAGGTAGGTGACTCGTGTGGCCCCATAGGGAACAGCCTTCTCGTGCGCCCACCCCTCTGGCACTCAGCCCTCGGGTGCCTGGGGCACGCTTTCCCGTAGCGCCGTCGTGGATCGGGAGCCCCCTTGGCCCCGAATCGCCGCCCTACATCCCCATCAGTCACGCGCCACGCGCCTCGGGGACCCACTGGCGACCCCGGGCCTGGCACACGTGCGGCCGGGAGAGAACTCTGGTTCCGTAGTCCCACTTTCCAAGGAAGCGCCCCGGCTGCTCCGTGAGCGCACACACACCTGGGCGTTCGGGGCTCATCAGCGCGCCCTGGGCGGATCCGCGCTGGACCCTGGACCCTCCTCCTTTACCCCTAAGACTGCTTCGACAGTCGACAATCCTTCACTCCTACGCGGGGCGTAAGGGGCTGTACTGGGGCGCTGCCCCCACTGCCCACACTAGGCACCTTCTTCAGATTTCCTCCTCCTCTGGGCTATGGTTTTCCTCTTTCTTAGAAATACTGGGGCTGTGTGTCTGAAGAACAGGACCAGGTGTGTAGACAGACCTCATAAGGGCACATTTGCCCTGTGCTCTTGCCCTTGCCTAGGCTCCTTCTCCATCCTCCTCCTGATGTGTCCAGGGGCCACTGCAAAGGCAGATCTCTGTGGGCCCTGGGGGCAGGGCAGGTGAGAGAGATCTCCTGGGCTGCTTATCAAGCAAGGCAGACATGGTCTCCAAGGGGCCCCAGGAAAATGGAGAGAGCAGAGACCCCAGAATGCTGACATCACCTGCCATAAGGGCAAGGTCTAGTCTCTTTGTGTCTTTTGCCATTTTTCATCTCCTTGGTGTAGTAACCCTATTTTACAGTGAGGGAGAACTGAGGCTCAGAGAATGTGTATTTCTTTTTTTCTTTTTTTGAGACAGTCTCCTTTTTTTGCCCTCGGTAGAGTGCTGTGACATCACAGCTCACAGCAACCTCAAACTCTTGGGCTCAAGCGATTCTCTTGCCTCAGCCTCCCACGTAGCTGGGACTACACGCGCCCACCTCAACTCTGGGGGGGTCTTGCTTTGGCTCAGGCTGGTCTCGAACCTCTGAACTCAGGCAATCCACCCACCTCAGTTTTCCAGAGAACTTGTATTTCATGGAAGGATATGGGGAGAGGTCTTCCTCCAAATGGGGCATCTTCTTCCTTTGCCCCCAGTGTCTGGGGAGGAGGTGAGAATTCATCCCTTTCTCATGAGCCTACCCTGATGGACACATGCTTTGCTGATCTATCTGGATGTCTTGACTGGGGAGGAAGGTGGGAGGTGGTGTTGGCTCTGGTGGTGACATACTGTGACTCAGGGATCCAAGGCCAAAGAGGGTGGAAGTTCTCAAGGGTGGAAGATGGGGGGCAATCATGCTAGAATTGACTCACCCACAGTGGGGGCCAAAAGTGACCAGGAGTAGGTCTGGAGGAGGCTGTCTGAGTGGAGGTCCTGGGTGGCCTTTGGGTCAGGAGAGTCCCAGCTGTGAGGGTGAGTGTGAATGGAGACACCTGTGGTCCTCCTACCACAAACTCTGGTCTTGGAGATGGGGGGGTCTTTCTGCCACTGAGCTTGGGTCTGCCTGGGTGAACCCCAGGGCCTTCTGGAACCCTGGCAGGAGGTGAGGGGCAGTCACAGGGCTCTGCAGGACACAGGCAGAAGTCCTGAAGTTGCTTGAGGGATTTCCTTGACACTTCCTTCCCCTCCTGACCAGCTCCTGCTACAGCTCAGACTGCCTGCTCTCGGAACTGCCTGAGTAGACTGCTGCCTTAGCCACTTAGCTGGTCTCCCAGCCCAGCCCCTCTCCCACTGCTCCTCCTTAGCAGAGACCCTTCTCAAGTTTGGAACACATCTGCCTGCCTGGGGAGCATCCCGTGGCTCCCAGTGGCCGAGGCAGAGACCCCCCCCCCAGGTTTCCCAGGCCAGAGTGAGCTCTCTGGGCTCCCCCTTCCCCCCATGCTACACACAGTCCTCACCCCTATGAAACCAGTGATGGTGGTCATTGAGCATCATTGTGTAGAGAGCCTTTGCCCATGTCACCTCTGTGTGACATGCCCCCTGAACAATGTCCTTCAAGGCCCTTTGCAAATGCCATTCTCTCCAGGAAAGCCTTTTCTTATTTTCACAGTTGGATTTGATTTGACCTTTTGTTCCTCTTGAGGACAGATTCCGTTCTGCCTTTTAATTTAGCTGTGTTTTATCCATCTCAGTGGATTGGAAGGTTCCTTGAGGGCCAGGACTATGGGCTCTTCCTTATTGGCACCACCATAGCTCCTGTTTTCTGAACACCTACTGAGCTCTAGGCAATGTGCTAGGTATTTTGCCACATAATTGCACTGACAATTCTTCCTAGGACAACTTGTAAAAGGTGTGGTGCTGTTCCCTTTGAGAGATGTGGAACCTGAGGTCCAGAGAGGTTGGTGATGGCATTTCCCAGGATTGCAGAGCTGGGGGTGAAGGGTGGGGTTTGAATAGATTTCTGCTTCATTCTAGAGTTCTTTTCACTCTATGCTCCCCAAACCTATATCCCCTTCCTTGCCCCAGCAGGTCCTGAGCACAGTGGCTTCTCAGGAATGTTGTCTGGAATTTGATTTAGCGTCAAGGAGACCTGAGTGCCCCCCCCCCCCCGACTTTTCCATCAGGGCTTTTGCACCTTTAAAAACCTTATTTGCCAGCTGGTGTGGAATACATCATTCATTCCCTTAATCATTTATTCATATGACAAATGCCAGTAAAGCCGACAGGGCAGGGGTATGATTGGTGCCCTTTGATGGCAGTGGGCAGGGCCTGGGGGGTCTCTGCCTACTGGGTCTGGGCTGCTGATCCCTGGAGGTCTTGGGGCTGAGGGGCTGCTGTTTGCTTTCTTATCACCCAGGGCCTGGAGCCAGTTCTGGTTAGGGAGGGATTGGGGCTCCCAGCTTGGACACTGGAGTGGACTTGGGTGACCTGGCTACCTGCTGGCCCCCAGACTCTTCCCTTCTTCCACCACATCTCCGTCCTTTGCCCTTGCCCTGCACCCCAGAGGGGAACCTGTGTGCTCAGTGAGGATGTGGTCCAGTGCTCGGGCACCTCTTGGCAGAGGGCAGTGGGCCAGAGGCCAGGCACCCTAATGCAGAGCCACTCATTCATTCATTCCTTTCCCAAATATTCATGAACACCCGCTCCAGGTCCAGCCCAGTACCTTGTTCTGGGGACCCCAAGGTGACCACTACCTGGATCTAGCCGTCCAGGAGCCACACTGCCAATAGGTCACTTGGGCTCTGTCCCGACTGCCCTTGTGACCTGACCCCAGTGAGTGAGCCTCTGCTTTCTCATCTGTTCTCCACTCTGCCCTCCTTGCAGGCCCTGTGGGTGTGGAGGGCTGGGAACCTGCCTGGCATTCTGGTGTTGAAGAGTGGCCCTGACTGTTGTCCTGGGGTCTAGCCCAGTGGCTCCCTGTGAGACTGTCCCTCCCTAGGGCTGCATGACACATTATGGCCCTTATCATCCAATGCTTCCTGGAGGAGCATCCAGGACAGTGGTGGGGTGGGGGGTGACAGGAGAAGCATTGCTGCCAGCGATGGTGGGTGTGTTATATTCAGCTCACTTTTACACTTGATCTTAGCCAAAAGGCAGAGAAGCAATATATATTCACTTCACTTTTATGCCATGCTGGCTGCACACACACCTGCCACAGGGCCTTTGCACATGGCTTCCCCTTTGCCTTACATGCTCTTCCCACTGCTGTCCCCTGGTGTCATTCCCTACTGCCTCTGCTCAAATGGACCATCCTGCCTAGAAAACCTCCCTGGCCAGGCACTCTCACTCCCTGACCTGCTTTGTTTTTCTACATAAAAATCTCGACCTGTTATATTTATTTCCTTCGCTATTAGTGTGTCTTCCCATAAGAACATAAGCACAATGAGGGCAGAGACTCATTCACTGCTACAGACCCTAGCCTAGAATAGGGTTCTCAGGTTTAGTGCCATTGACATCAGGGCCACCTACTCTTTGTGGTAGGGTGTTTAGCAGCATCCCTGGCCTCTAGGTACTAGATACCAGTAGCAACCCCCTCAGTGTGACAATCAAAAATGTCCTCATACAGAACCACTGACCTGGGGCTGTGCCTGCCATGTCCATGTTGTAGGTGTTCAAAAAATACTGAAGAAATGTGAAAAAAATACTCATCTGACCTTTACAGTGACCTTGTTTTACATATGAGGGGAGTTTAAAGTCCGTGGTGGCAGAGCTGGGTTCTGGGTTCTCCCTCTCTTAGGCTATTTCTATGGGCCCCTCTCCCTGCTCTGGGGTCTGCTGAGGCTGGAGGTCCTCTCCCCAGAATGCTCACACTCCTCAAATCCCCAGCCTGGCTCATGATGGGGCCACCCACTGGCAGTGACTCAGTAAACATGTGATTTGCCCAAAAGTAGGCAGAGAGGGAAGTCAGGGCTTGGGGTAGGGAGAGGGCTGCCATGGGGTGAGCTGGGACAGAAGGGGTGCTGGGGCTCCCAGTTCTAGACACTCTCTGCTGGGCACCGGAGAGCAGTACTGACACTGGTGAAAGGCCCAGGCCTCTGAGTCAGATAGATCTCACCTGTAGACCTACCTTGCTGATTACTGGCCAAGACATGACCTTGGCAAGTCTTTCCATCCCTGGGAGCCTCTGTGTTCTTGTCTCTAAAATGGGAAGAAACCACACCTTACTGGTTCGTTGTCAGGATTAAAAGTGCTTTCTGATCTTGCAGGCCTGACCTGAGTGGTTCTTGGGGCAGTGCTCAGGCTAAGGTTAGGACCCCTGTGTAGTCAGACTCTCTGGCTCTGAGTTAGAGTGCCTTGAAGCTTAGGTAACAGTCACGGATTGACCAGAGTCCCTGTCCAAGTGGCTTTACTGCCCAACATCCCTGGGAGCAACTTCCCTCCTACGTGCCTTCCTCTCAAACCATCTCCCTGACTGAGGGTCCTTAGGACCTCCACGTTGGGGAAAAGGCTTCGGGATCACCTCTCCACCCCTTTTGGTGAGTGACAGCAGCTGTGTGCCTTTTGGGGGTGAGCCAGGGGCACATTTGGTATAGTAATGAGGAGAGGCAGAAGGTTTCAGTTTGCAAGATGTGCATGGGTAGATTGCAGGTGGTCTCTGAAATCGCTTCCCTTTCTAACTTCTGTGATGATGAAGGTTGTTTGTGACCCCAACCAAGCAGGGCATGCTCTGTAGGGGGTTCTTCTGAGATCATGTTGTCTATTCCCCAATTTCCAAGTTCAAGACAGCATGGCTCCAAGGAAGGGGCACTGGCTTGAGTGTTAGGAGATCAGGGTTTCCATCTAAGCACTGTTATCAACTCGCTGTGTGACCTTGTTCAAGTTACTTAACCTCTCTGAGCCTAAGCAGTCCTATCTATAAAACCTAATAGCACTGGCCTCAACATTCTTCCAGAATGTTAGGGAAATGTCACTTCATGTGCACTTGACGAAGGCCAGAGATTAGGGGGTGAGGAGTGTAAATTGTCCCTAGGAAGGAGAGCTATGGTACTCCCCACTGTTAATATCACGGTTCTTCATTATCTGTTTGTGCTGACCTCAATCCCACTTGCTTCGGTTGAGGTTATTTCCTTGACTCAGCTCTCAGAGGTATCAGGATATGCAGAATCCTCAGGCATCCCGTATTCCTGCTGCTCCACCCTTTGGTACCTAGTTAGCACCTTTTCAAATTCGCAAGCTAGACCCTTTCCCCAGACAGCCGGGAAGTCCTCACTGTCAGCATCCAGTTCAGAGCCTGCTGTCTGCAAACCCACAGGTTCAAGGAAGCTTTGAGCAAGGAGGGTGTTTTCCTTGAACAGGCACACGCCCCTCCGCTCTGGCTCTGAGCCCTGCACCTAGAGCTTTGGGCATCTGTCTCCCTCTGCCAAGCAGTTGACTGCAAGGCTGGGGCTCTGAAGCTCAAGTCTCACCCCCTCCCCCCTTGAGGCCCACAGTCTTTTTCCACTGTAGCACATCATCGTGATGTCACAGGTGGTGGTGGCGTCATTGTGGTTTAGAGCACTGACTGTGAGCTTGGGAGGAAGTGTCTGGGGTTCTGAAGTGTGCGTCTCCCAAGTGGGAGCCCCAGGTATGCTAGAAAACTCCAGCTGACCGTGTGTCGCAGGACCATAGCTCTGGCCTTGGCTCTGGTCCTGCTTTCCTGTGGACGGTGACAAAGCACACTGCCTCTCTGAGACTCCATATCTTCTTTGCAGAGGAGGAAGGGGGAGGCTTATAACTGGATGAATGATTGCATTACTGGCCAGCTCACAGCAGGGGAGGGGGCTTAGAGCCACTCTCAGGCTCCTGGAGGGCCAGCTCCCTGCGACTATTGGCTTTAGTCCCAGACACTAGGCCATGTTCTGCTGAGGAAAACTGACAGTGAGCATGACTTGAGGGTAGCAGGGTGCGTCCCTTTCAGGAGTGTTTGGTGCCTCCTTGGGAGACCTAGTAGCCCCCTGCTCTGTTTGTAGCCAGGGCCCTGGGTTGACTTGGCCACTCTGACCAGAGACAGGACAGAAATCCTCAGGGGGTGCCGTCCAGACAGTGGCCACCACCTGCTTCAGTCTGAGCTTCACCCTGCAATGAGTAAGGCTGATGTGGCCATGGGTTGAGGGAATCCAGTGGGCCTGAGAGCCCAGCGGGAAGGGAGGGACTCGCTGGCTGTTCAGGCTGTGAACAGGGGAGGGTGTCCCAGGCTGTCAGTGAGACCTTCTCAAATGCCTTTCAGGAGAGAGGCCAGAGGCTGCACAAGTGGATGAAGCCCGGGGCTGGCAGTCAGGGGTCTCCACCTGAGGGAGGACTTGGGCAGTGCCCTTCTCCCTTCTGAGCTCCAGCTGCCCCTGCTGTCACTTGAGATTAGCAAGGACCTCCCCAACCCCAGCCTTGGATCCTGGGCCCCAGTGTTAGGCCATGGTGGTGGCGAGGGGAGTTGAGGGTTGGTAGTTTTGAGCAGAGAGTGGAGTGTAGATCAGGCCTCCATATGGCCCCTCTCAGGAGGCCTGGTCTGGCCCTGGCCTTGACAGTGATTCTCTGGGGACAGGCTCCAGCTCTGTACTCTGCATTAATTAAAAGGAGTCTGGCCAGGGTCCTGGGTGCCCTGCTGGCCCTCCCTTCTGCTGACCCATAGCCCCAGCTCTGAGGCGGCTCCAAGCCGGCTCCAAGCCAACTCCGACGCAACTCTGAGACCCCAGGCTGTTGCTGATCCTGCCCACAGGTACTCTAGCCTGGGTCTCCCGCTTCTCTGGATCCACAGCTGCAAATCCTGCCCCTTCTCATCCTGTGTTCCTAGCTCCCTTGAGCCTCCTCATGCACCCCACAGTGGGTCCCCCATTCTCTCCTGTCATCACCCCTCCCAGTCCCTTGGCTCACGTCCTCCTGGCCTAGTCCTTTGCTCACTGCCCTCATCTATTCTTATCACCTTCATGATCCTGCCCCATCCTACCCTCCTCCAGGCCACATGGAGGGTGGACCTACTAAACTCTAAGCCGTGAAGGGTATGCAGGTCTAGGATGACCAGCTTCAGGTGTCAGAATGGTGTGGCAGGAGGCAGGACAGCAGGGGTCATTGCTAGTTGGAGCTTAAGATTTGTAGGGGGCAGAAATGGCACACGAGGCTGTAAGTTTGGGGCAGTTGATGGAGGTGGTACTTCCAATTACATTAAGAAATCGTACCTGGGCTGGGCAGGTGGCTGATGCCTGTAATCCCAGCACCTGGGAGGCTGAGGCAGGTGAATTACCTGAGCTCACAGGTTCCAGACCAGCAAGACCGAGACCTTGTCTCAAAAAAATAGCCAGGGCTCAGTACTCATAGCTCAGAGGTTAGGGCGCCGGCCATATACACTGGGACTGGCAGGTTCAAACCTGGCCCTGGCCTGCTAAACAACAATGACAACTGACAAAAAAATAGCCGAGTGTTGTGGTGGACTCCTGTAGTCCCCAGCTACTCGGGAGGCCGAGGCAAGAGAATTGCTTGAGCCCAAGAGTTTGAGGTTGCTGTGAGCTGTGACTCCACAGCACTTTACCAAGGATGACAAAGTGAGACTGTCTCTCAAGAAAGAGTACCTGCTGGCTTGGCGCCTGTGGCTCAATCGGCTAAGGCGCCAGCCACGTACACCTAAGGTGGTGGGTTCGAATCCCCAGCCCCGGCACGCCAAAACAACAATGATGGCTGCAACCAAAAAATGGCCGGGCGTTGTGGTGGGCCCTTGTGGTCCCAGCTACTTGGGAGGCAGAGGCAGGAGACTCGCTTGAACCCAGGAGTTGGAGGTTGCTATGAGCTGTGATGCCATGGCACTCTACCCAGGGGGATAGCTTGAGTCTCTGTCTCAAAAAAAAAGAAAGAGTACCTGCTATAATTTGGGGGGAATTTACTAAATACTCACATGTTTTATCTCATTGAATTCTCTCATTAGCCCTAGGAGGTAGGACCTATTATCAGTCCATTTCTATAGATGAAGACTGAGGTTTATTAAATTCCTTTGTTTCTTTTTTCTTTTTTTTTTGAGACAGAGTCACACTATGTTGCCCTGGATAGAGTGCTGTGGCGTCACAGCTCACAGCAGCCTCAAACTCTTGGGCTTAAGTGATTCTCCTGCCTCAGCCTCCCAAGTAGCTGGGACTTCAGGTGCCCGCCACAATGCCCGGCTATTTTTTTGTTGTAGTTGTCATTGTTGTTTAGCAGGCCTGGACCAGATTTGAACCCCTAGTGTATGTGGCCGGTGCCCTAACCACTGAGCTATGGGTGCCGAAGTGAAACTCCTTTATATCTTTAAAACTAAAAAATATAATGCCTTCAAGTCTGTCTGCTAATAAGGTGGGGGAATTGTGATTTAACCCAGATATTCTTAGCTTTCATCTGCCACAGGGACCTCCGGTTAGGAGTTGAGGGAGTAGGGAGCCACTGATAGTTTTTGAGCAAGGGAGTGACCGGGACAGAGAGTGTATTAGGAAGACTGCTCAGGCCTTAGTGTGAAGGACAGGTGGGATGGGGAGACTGGAGGCTGTCACCATGGTTCAGAGCTCTGGGCTGGAGAGAAGCAGCCGAGTAGGAAGGAAGGGACAAGAGGCTTCAGGGAAGAGGAGGCCACCTTTAGACTAGGACCATATGTGTAGGGTGGGGACAGAAACGCATAGGAGAAGGGGCTGTGCTCACTCCACCCCCATCTTGCAGTATAAAGTCCCTCTGGCCTTAACTCTGACCTGGCTGGAGCCCAGTGGCCTGCTTCTTGTCAATTCCATGTGTCCCTGGAGCTCTACGGTCAGTTGCACTCTGGTTAGGGTGGGCATGAGACTTGGCAGGGCTGCTTCTCTTCTTGGGTGTGAGATATGACACCCCCCCACTGGCACTTGGGGGCAGGGTTCCAGGGGTCTTCCTAGCCCTGCTGCCAATCTACCTGGCGATCCTCTGAGCTGTGCCCCAAGCTTTGCCTTCCTCAGCTGTCAGGTAGGAATAAAAGGGCTACTCTTGGTTACTGCCCACGGGGCTGAGAACTGCTGGGAGGTGCAATGAACTGGGAGTTAAGAGCTCACATCGATGGGGTGCTCCTTAGATGCCAGGCAAGCTTCCTATGCATTAAATGCATGGAATGCCTTTCATCCTCATAGCACCTGGAGGGGCATATTATCCCCATTTTACAGAAGAGGCAACTGAGGCACAGAAGTTAAGCTATAAGCTCCGGGTTTTGCAGCTCACTAGAGGCAGAGACAAGATTCCAGCCCAGGTGTCCAGGCCTGCTTGAGATGGTAGTCAAGGTGATTGTGAGCAGCTGTTATCTGAAAACTGTCCCTCAGTTTGCCCCCCAGGAGATGCCACCCCCTCTCCTTGTGAGTCTTGCCCAGTTTTCGCACTAGCCCCAACTCACTTCAGTTCATTGGAAATTAAAAATTTTGCTTCTGTTGAATGGTTGAGCATTTATTAGGCACCAGCTGTGGACCATGCACTGGCTGGGTATGGAGCGATGAGTAATTAAAACATGGGTGACATGGAGCTCCAGCTGCCAGTCTGGCATGGCACTGAGCATGTCACATGACTTGGTGAATCACAAAGCCCTGTGGAGGGGGCACCGGTTTTGTCCCCATTTTGTAGATGATAAAACAGAGGAGGGGGAATGGGAGAACTGGGATTAAAAGCTGGGTGTCTGGCTCAGAGCTCATGCTAGGACATGGGAGGAGGCACGGGGGAAAACAAAATTCACCTCAGACTGTCTGGTCTGGGCGGAATAGAGATATACCAGGGTTGTCACAGGAGCCCCAAGGAGGGACCTCTGACCCCATCTGAAATGATAGCAGAGGGGACTCCCAAGAGAAGCCCACGAGTTAGCCCTGCAGGGTGGGTCAGGATGTTGGGCGGCGGCGGCAGCAGGAGTGGAGGACGGAGGTTTGGGGACACGTGCTGCTCTGTGCTGTGGACAGTGACAGGTGAGGTGCCCACAGCAGGACACGCTGGCAGGAGCCGCTCGCTGCTCCAGGCACCTGGCTGACGGGTTGTGCTTTGCCTGATGGCAGTGGCGCCAATGGAAGCTTCTGAGGCGGACCAGACTTGATACGGGAAGGTGGCTTAGGGCTTAGGTCTATGTGCAAAGGGACATCAGGCTGGGGACCAAGAGGAGGAGCCTGCAGCTGCAGGAGATGCCGAGGGTAGCAAGGAGGGGGCTGTGGGAGATGGAGGAGGTGATACCAACAGGCTCCATGGAGGGTGACAATGAGGAAGGTTTAGGGTACTCTCTGTCACTAGATTGAGTGGTCCTTGGGGACAAGGCCCATGCCTGGGTGTCTTTGTATCCTAGCACTTAGCACAAAGCTTGGGTTCAAGAACCGGATACCAGTCTGGGCTTCCTGTCTGCCCCCAGCTCACTTCTAAAGCAACATCACAGGGGACAGGCTGGTAGTGGGATGTGTCACCCCTGGGCCGCCCCCCTTGATGTGGTTGGTCCTTCCTGATGCAGACACTGTTCCTCTCCCTGACAGCACACAGGCCTCCGCTACCTGGCCCCAGCGTCACTGTGACGGCCTGGCCTGACGTGGCTGTACCTCACAGTCCATAGGCTCCTGTGAACCCCCAAGTTCGAGACCCAAATGCCTCTGCTGCCGCCCACCCTGCCCCTGGGGCCTGGGGACTTGCCATGTAAATGATGTGGTTTCTCTATTGCTTGAAGACAGTTTCCGCCCTTTGGGGGTCCTTGGGTCCTTGGGCAGATAATGTCAACACCTCCCCACACCAGCAGCATCTGCCCGGGGAACCTAGAACCCTTTTTTACCTGGGAGAGTCACTGAACCTCCCTCCCCGCCGTGGGCACCTTGTCTATAAAATGAGGGAGCAAACCAAGGTCACAAGATTTAAAATTGTCAGCCGCCACGGAGGCAGTGTAGCTGCACCAGCTCTTGGTTTGCCACTCACTTCTCGGCCTCAGACACTTTGTATTGAATCTCCCAAAGCCTCCATTTCTGCATCTGGAAAATGGGATCGTTCTGACCTCATTGCAAGGATAAAATGGATGTATGTGAACATGCCAGCACCATATCTGCACACAGTGGGTGCTTTGCCTGGATCTGAGCAGTCTCTGTCCTTGAGGAATACTCTCTATCCCCAAAGTCTGAAGCTTTCCCTGTGGTCACCTCCTGCTCTCAGCTGGCAGATGCCTGCGCGGGGGTGTTCTCTGGAAAATTAAAAAGCCGTGAAGACCCCCAAGGGTGGTGTTCTAATGGTGGCAGGAACAGCAGACGGCTCCACAGATGTAGTCCTTTCAGAGGACATTGTCTTGGTGATGGCCACTTCTTCCTCCTCCCCCAAACCTGCTCTCTTTCCTTCCTCTCTCATTTCTATTTATAAATAGGAGAAGGGACTAACGCCTCAACCTTGGGGTACTCACAGGACCTTAGTGTGGGAACAAAAAAAGTGGCAAGGCGGCACCTATAGCTCCGTGGGTAGAGTGCCGACCATACACACTGAGGCTGGTGGCTTTGAACCCAGCGTGGGCCAGCTAAGCAACAATGACAACTGCAACCAAAAAAATAGCCAGGGGTTATGGCGGGCGCCTGTAGTCCCAGCCACTTGGGAGGCTGAGGCAAGAGAATCACTTAAGCCTAAGAGTTTGAGGTCACTGCGAGCTGTGACGCCACGGCACTCTACCCAGAGCGACAGCTTGAGACTGTCTCAAAAACAAACGAACAAACAAGTGGTAAATAGGCTGGGTCAAGGTTGCCAGGATCCCTGACACAGACTTCAGAATCAGAGAGACTTGTGTGGTCTCCTGGCCCTGCCCCTTACTCGTCATGGCTCCAGCCGAGGCCCCTCCTGGACTGTCTCACTCCTGTAGTGTTGTCCACCACCTGTGCTTTGAATCTCGGGGGGAGGGGGCAGGGAACGGAAGAGAGGGTACGGGGGCAGGACAGGTGGTGCCTGACTTACCAGGTCAGCCTACTGGCCCGGGCACTGGTGGAGCTCCGTCCTTGCCAGGCCTCTTGAGGCTTGACTTCTTTCAGGGACTCAACCACATCGTCCTCTGGCTGGATGCTTATGGATGCTTGGAGCACCTGCCCGCTCAAACATTTTATTTTGGGGTCATGTCAGCCCTCTAGGGTTCCTCTGAGCAAAGTCCCTTTGAGCCATCCCAAGGCCCTCCTTAGGAGACCCACGTCTTGCTGGAAGGAATCTTCCCCTTCCTCTGCCCTACCCAGTCCTCCACCCGACTCAGGCTTCCGCCCCTGCCATTAGGACAGCAGGCCTGCTGTTAGCTTGGGCTTTAGGCTTCCTGAGTAATAGTCCTGGTGCCAGCTTGTGGGTACCTCTGCATCTCCAGGAGTCACAGGCCAGCTTCATCACACGTGCTCTTGAGGCGGGAGAGAGGTTCCTTTTGCAAGGCCCACATGGGCCAACTAGCACCCCACTGACACCAGGCAACTCACTGCCTGGGGTCTTCTTCTCACCTTGCCCATCCTCAGCAGACACCAAGGCAGAAAGGACAAGTTTTCATTCTCTGTAGCATGTGTCTATGACGCAGGGCCTTTGTATGCCCCTTACATATATATCCCTGTGGAGCCCCTAAGAGTCTGGGAGAAGATGACATACCCAAGTGGGACCCTCCTGCCTTTGTCCCTCACAGCAAGCCCTGGAGGAGTCAGGGCAAGGTGTATGACTCCCATTTTACAGGTGACAGTGCTGAGGCTCAGAGAAACTGGCATTCCCCCAGGCTCTCAGGACCAGCTCTCAGACCTCCAGCCTAAGTCAGCGCCCCTCCTACACTGCCAGGTGTCTAGTACACCAGGGAAGGTGGACATCTCTGGCCTTTTCCTTGCAGAGGTTACCTCCTCAGTATGCTCTCCCAGAGGAGAAGGGATGGGGGGCCAGAGGCTGGAGCGAGGAAGCTCTCCCACACTCACCCTCAGCTCTGCTCTGCTCAGATGCCCCAGACCAGCTCAGCTCTGCCCCACCCCACACTCAGTCCCCACCGCTCAGCCCCACGCATTCATTGACCTCTCACAAGGGTGGTGCATACACCCATCTAATCCTTGAACCTTTAAGAACCCCAAGCTGGGACCAGGCGTTCACACCTATAATCCTAGCACTTGGGGGGGGGGGCAAGGTGAGTGGATTGCTTGAGCTCACAGGTTCAAGACCACCCTAAGCCAGAGTGAGACCTCATCTATAAAAGCAGCCAGGTGTTGTGGTGGGCACCTGTAGTCCCAGCTACTTGACAGGCTGAGGCAAGAGAATTGCTTAAGCCCCAAGAGTTGGTGGTTACTGTGAGCTATGATGCCATAGCACTCTACCGGGGGCAACAAAGTAAGACTCTGTCTTAAAAACAAGCAAATAAATAAAAATAGAAAAACTGAGGCAAGAGTTTTAGGTTGCTGTGAGTGATGATGATGCCAAGGCACTCTACCTAGAGCTACTGAGTGAGATTCTGTCTCAAAAAAACCAAAAACCCCAAAACAAACACCCCTCCCCTTCCCCACCAAGCTGGTCCTTTGCCTCAGACCATCAACCAGGCCCACACTACCATTTTACAGGCAGGAAACGTGAGGCACAGAGAAGCCATTTAACACTCACCCAGAGGGGGCACCCAAGGGTGGAGGGAGGACTTTGGAGTGGGCCTGGTGGTTGAAACCCATCTTCCTGGTCTTGGAGAGACATGCAGGGGTCGGCTTATTGCCAGGGAGGAAGCACAGGGCTCGCTGAGGCTCAGTCTCCTCATCTGTAAGTTGGGTGGAGCCAGCATCACAGTGACCGGGTGAGGGTTGGCAGAGGCTGCGGTGTGTGAACAGCTCTTTGCGATGCCTGGTGTGGAGCGGACGAGGATAATGAGCTGCTGCCACCACCGTTTTCACCTCCTCCCTCTGTCTCCCACGTGGGCCCTCTGCCCTGACCTCCTGGCTGTGCAGAGTATGCCATGTGCACCTCCCTGTCACCCTGGCTCTGGGCCTAGCTTTGCCCTTTTCCTTAGCTGTTACTTGGAGTTCAGGCTTTCTACTGTATGTGTGTGTATCTCTCTAGCTGAGATGGCAGCTTCCCAGGCCAGGGGTTTGATTTGTTCAATGTTCCTCTATGCCCAGCACCTAGAATATTGGGTGCTGGGTACGTTTGTTGAATGAGTGAATGAATGAACGAATGTCTTCACCTTTCCCTTGGCTTCGCTCCACCATGGCAATGGGAGGTTGTCTGACATGATCCCTGAGGTTCCCGCGTCTCTTCAGCGCCTTCTCCCCTTTCCTGAGCTCCATGTACCTCTCTAGACTTGGGACAGCGGCCATCAGCTCCTTGTCACACACTTCTGAGCCACTGCTGTAAGCCATTTTCAGTGACTTCCAGATTTTCACCTGGGGCCCCCATGTTTTGAAAGATCAGATCTGCTGCTAAACATGCTGACTGAATCAAATACTGCCCAGTTTATTTCCGCATTTTACAATGGGAAATGTCCCCTCCCAGAGGGTGGGTGGGTGGGGTGTGAATCGGAGCCTCCCCACCTCAAAGCAAAGGAACTGGAGGCTTCCAGCGTGCTGTGTCAGAGGCTGCTGCACGTTCTGGGGGCCTCCAGGGGCCCCTGAGGTGGCTCCCAGGGCTGCTGTTTGGGCCCCAACCCCTGCTCCGAGCACTACAGAGGAGGGAGTAACCTTTTGTCCTGCCCCGCCAAGGGGCTTTCTGTTCCTCATTGTTTAGCCATGACAGAGCTGTGGTTTTTTGTTTTTCTTTCTCTGTCCAAGAGGATAAACAGGCCTGGAGGTTGCTCAAGGGAACAGTGACCCCTCCACCAGCCACGGGGGGCTGGAGGCACACACTGCCTTAGGAGGAAGTGTAGAGAAGGGTATTCATAGCAAAGAGGCAGAAGGTGGAGGTCAACTGGGAGGTCAGGGGGGCCTGTCCAGGAGCAGCAAGAGAACCCAAACTTGGCCAAGGCAGGGCCCTTTCCCATTAGGCTCTCTGGCCCTGACAGGAAACCCTTCCCCAGCCAGGGCAGGGTCTGCCTCTGCTGCTTTGAGCCGTCCTGGCCTGGTGGTTCTCAGGGCCTGGAGGGGTGAGGATACAGGGCAGCGGGTGCCCGGGAAGAGGGGTGAGGGGCAACTGGCCTGTGCTGGGGGATACTGTCTGAAGCGGCCTTCAGGGAAGGGCAGTTTGAGGGTCTGCCAGGGGCGGGGGCAGACACTGCGCTGCTGTTACTATGTGGTTGAAGGATGTGTGCAGAGGTGCTGTAGAAAGTGTGATTCCTCTGGTTTAGGGCTCCCCTTGCCTTTGACAGCCCTGCCCTGCTCTACCCTGTGCCCTTTCCTCTATCCAGGCAGCCACATAATTCAATCATGCTCAGCAGGGAAGCATTGGAATCCCTGGGGAGATTTGTATTTGTTTTGCTTTATAACTTTTACCTTTCTTTTTTTTTGAGACGGAGCCTCAAGCTATCCCCCTGGGTAGAGTGCCATGGCATCACAGCTCATAGCAACCTCCAACTCCTGGGCTCAAGTGAGTCTCCTGCCTCCACCTCCCAAGTAGCTGGGACCACAGGCGCCCACCACAACGCCCAGCCATTTTTTGGTTGCAGCCATCATTGTTGTTTGGTGGGTCCGGGCTGGGGATTTGAACCCGCCACCTTAGGTGTACGTGGCTGGCACCTTAGCCGATTGAGCCACAGGCGCTGAGCCCTTCCGGGGGATTTCAATAGCCCTGGGTCCCTGGAAATCAATTTCTCTTATCATCCACTCATTCATCCTTTCATTCATTCATTTATTTGAATAAGAGATTATTCAAATATCTCTCCACACCTAGTAAGTGCTCAATAACTATTTATTGAATGATTAAATTCTGGTTTGGTTAGGAGATCACCATCAATCAAAATGATACTCAAATAACATATGATTATAAATTATGAAAATGCTATGAAGGAAAAATACAAGGAGAAAAGGCAACCTTAACAGCAATAGTGATGTTTAAATGGGGGACTGAGAGAGGAGTAGGCGGTAACTGGGTAAAGAGATGGTGATGAGTGGTATACAGGCAGGCAGAGAAGCATTGACTCAAGTTCCATGCTCCTGTTCCTTTCTCCAAGTCATATTTGATGGCTGCTAGATAGGTTGGCTTTTCCTTTCAGGAAGCCCTGTTTCTTCATCCTCTGTTCTAAGGTGGACTCTGTCCCTAATCGACCACCATGCTAATGGCCTGGGTGGCAGATGTCATCTTTTCTGGAGTTTCTGCTGCATCAGCCCCTCACTAATCCCAAGCAGGCTCCCCATCTTGGTAGCTTCCAGCTAGGCACTTGCTCACTGCGGGGACACATTCTACTCTCTGCTTATTTGCATATCCTGAGCCCAGTTACTCATGCAGCCTTCACTGGTTGCCACTTCTTTATACATCCCCGGATTCTCATTGGTAGCTCATTCCTCAAGTGACTTTAAAGAAATGGAAGTCACATTAAGCTTTCTGATGCAATGTATCTTCAAAAGATGACATAAATAACAGAACTCGGAAAGTAGAATGCCAACTCCTTATGGCATCATTTGTGAGCTCAGCAAATTCCCGTACTAATTGACCTGGTGTTTATCTGAAACAAGTAAGTAGAAAGTTAGCCAGCCACAAAAACATGTATGGTGGCCAGTGTTAGACCTCAATTGTTATAATGAATACTGCTTCCTTTAATTATATTGAAGTAGTTGCTGTTTTCTTCTCGTAACAAGTGTTGGCATTGCAAAACAGTACTTACAAACCACTCTACAGTAAAGCATAGAAATGTCTGTGTTTTAAATGTCCTCTTTAATCATTCAGATCAGAAGAGGGATGTGACTTTGAGTGGAGGAAATATGTGACTGACATTAAGTGTGGTATAAGCCTATTTCATGTTCAAGCTCTGGAATGGGGCTGGGTAAAGCATCCGTTCTGGTCAATGTCAGCCAAATTTGCTGTCAATAATAAGATAAATCCATGACAGGGTAAGAATTGCTGTCTACTACAGAAAACTGCTTCTTGTTAGCGACATTACTTTGCTGCTCTATGACCTGCTTCTAGGGGTGATGAATAATATGACAGGCTTTTTGTGTGCTTGTCCAATAAAATATATAGTTCCTTACAACAAAATGAAACTGGGTGTTGAAGCTATGTACAGCACTTAGGTTGATCTTTTCTTCGCTATTAACTTCAATTAATCTTTTTACGATGTTCTTTTTATTTTGGAAAAAAAAATAAAACAGATGACTGCTGTTTGGAGACATGATTTCTGAGTCTCTGGGCATATTTTTCACTTCACCCAGTCTTTCTGTGTCTGAATTGTAAGTTCAAAACTAAATACAGTAACTAAAAATGGTTTGAAAACCTCTTGGCTGAGAAGCTTATGCTTTAAATTCCGTAGATCTTTGATTTCAGAATTATGAACAAAATGAGAGCTAAGGTGAGTGCTTCTTGTTAGAGGATTCCATTCGCTATTCTCTTAACGTTGTTATGAAGTGATGACAAGGGCACCACAGACAAGGAGTGTCCAAGGGGATAAGGGAACTATTGGTGAAATTCACTTGTTCTGAAAAAGAATGGTAAAGCCCCCACCCCTACCCCCAAATAGATCAGTAGAATGTTTTTCTTCTTTTCACATTGAATGATTAAGGAGAGAATTCCACATAATTCAGGAGAGATTGAACCCAGGGATTGATAGCAGCTGGCTGTGACAGGCAGTGAGACAGAGAAAATCCAAAGGACGTGCGTGCTTTGAGGACTTTTTCTTGCAGAGAGCTCTGTGGTCTGTGCTGTGCAGGCTGAGGCGGCCTGTAGATTGAGTGCTGGGAATCAAAAATCAGATAGACCTGCTTATTCGATTTTGATAAGCAGGTTTTTATGAGCAGAAACATAGTCACCAAGTTCAAGTTAAATTTTTTTTTTTATAATAAATAAATAAATAAAATCAAGAGCAACAAGAAGTTGGCCATTGTACCCAGGACCCAACCCAGGAAGGGGCTAACAAAACATCCCCCTGGACTCCGTTCTATACACCTTCTCCTGGGTGCCTACCACCAGTGGCAGACTTATTTGCAGGGTTGAGAGCCACTGCTTTCTTTTTCTTCAGAACCTACTTGTATTCCCACAATAAACCAGGAATACCCACTGTGAGGAAAACCTTATGGAACAGGAAGGATAATCGGCCCCTTCCCAAAGTACTTTATTCTTAGTCCAAACTGTCTAGCTCATCTGCCAACTTGAAATCACCAGGAGTTTTCATTTTTTCCCCTTAACTCTAAGATTAAAAGTCCAGGTCCTTCTTAGTCAAAATGAGAAAGTAGGCAGCAAACCTACTGGCTACAACATCCCCATTCTGAGATGGGTTTGAGTGCCTGCCACAATCACAGCCTCTCCTGCAATACTCTGCAGTAGGCCATGTTTGTGTCATTTGGCATCACAGGCGTGGCCAAAGCTGATTGGACCAGCGCTGGGCATGTTGGCCATCTGTAAATGGCCTAGGGGCCTGTAGGAGTCCAGCACAAGAGTGCTTCCATAAAACGACATTGGACAGGAACTGAATCCAATGAGAAGCTTCATAATTCAGGAGAGATTGAATGTGAAACATTCAGAGAGAGTCAGCCAAGAAATAAACACAGTAAAAGCAGCCAGTAAGCAAAAACTGGGTGGTAGGAGAAGCTGTGAGTAAATAGAAATCTTGAGATAAATAGAGGAGATTAAAAATAGTTATTCAATTGTAGTAGTAACAGGAACAGAAGCTAAGAGAGAGTAAAGAATTAGTTCTAGGAAAAAAAGATGAGAAGAGATAACAGAATGGCAGACCTGAATTATGAGTGTGGCCAACTGCTAGAGACAACAGCTAAATCAGTAGATGTTATTACAAGAGTTTCCATTGCATCCTAAATAGCAATAATGTTTTAGTTCTTCCGTCGCTTAGCTTGGGTTATTTTGACTTTTTCTGGATTTTCTTACTTTCCCCTGTGTAGTCGTACAATGAATGCTGTTAACCAAGATAATGAACTGTTCTTTATTCCTTGCAACCTGCAGGATCTGAAGCAACTTTTCAAATCAGAACAACACACTCCAATGAAATATACTGTCTGCAAAATTCAAAGATCTCCAAAGTGCCCTAATTTTCAGTAGAGTGGGTCTGCAATGTTTACCAACTTATCATTCCCTTTGAAGAAGATATTCCAATATCCCTGAGCCATCAGATTCCTAGAAACTTCATTGAAGGAATAGACTCCTTCCTGTGCTCTTATGGCATCTATTTATTTCCCTGCCCCTTTCAGACTTGCATCTTCTTAAGGCATTTAGAATATTCCTTAATTTCTGCTTTCAAATCCCATCATCGTGATATCACCAATCTGGCACCAACTATGGTCCTATGATGTTTTATCGTGTAATGGAATATTCAATATGCTTCTGACAACATTGTGATATAAAACCTGAAATTTGCTATAACTATGAGAGAAAATAATGAGGGTATTCTATTCCTATCAGGTGAAAGTAAATAAAAGTATTTTCTTTGTTTAATGGAGTAGAGCAGGGGTCAGCAAAGTAGAGTCTGAAGGTAAAACCTGTCTTACTGCCTTTTTATTTTTATTAATAGACTTTAACTTTTAGAATAGTGTTATATTTATAGAAAAATTGAGCAGATAGCACAGAGAGTTTTCATATACACACAGTTCGCTTCTATTATTAACATCTTACATTAGTATGGTACAATTGTTATAATTAATAAACCAATATTGATACACCATTACTAAATAATCCTTTCTACATTCAGCGTTCCTCTGGCAAGGCGGAGAATTCAACAGATGAAAGCAAACTTTGGAATTAACCATTGCATTTGGTTTGCAGCTATTTTGGCCCTGCTGCAAGAGATTATTTTAGCATAGTTATATATGATTCCTTTTTTTTTCTCTAGCTGAGCCTTGAGCTGAGAATTTAGTAATTTGAGTTTGATATTTTCTTTATTTAAGCCACCCCTGATTGCTGGTATTAACCACGCCACCCCACAGTTCTGGTGTGCCTCTTTCCATCCATGCTATTTTTACCCAATGTTCTTTTTGGGTTCTAGGATGCCACGCAGAATATCACATTACAATTTAGTCGTCAAGTATCCTTCGGCTCCTCTGAACTATGAAAGGTTCTCAGATTTTCCTTGTTTTTGATGACCTTGGCAGTTTTGAGCAATAGTGGTCAGGCACCATGTTCCTCTACTAGAATCTGTCTAATGATGTTCTCATGATTGGAGGGGTGTTATGGATTTGGGGGTGGGAAGACCACAGACATGCCATTTTCATCACATATATTGAGGGTATATATTACCAACATGATGAATGACCGCTGACATTGACCTCACTCACCTGACTAACGGAGAGGTTTCTCCACTGGAAGGTCACTTTTGTCTGCCTTTCCTTACTATATTCTTTGGCGAGAAGTCACCATGCATAGCCTACTCTTAGGGCATGTATACACTAGGGGACACTTTGGGATAGGTATGTAATATATTAGGAATTCTTCTGCATGTGAGATTTCTCTTTTCTTTCCATTTTTTATTTTACTGTTGACAAAATTCTTTATTGCTAAACAGACTATATTTTCAGAATGTAACACAGTATTTATAGATAATGAAATATAAAAGGTTACTTATGTAATTAACATTTAGAAAACACTGCCTTGAGAATTATAGTTTGATGAATTTTTTATTTTTTATTTCATAGTATTAAGGGAGTACTAATATTTTTGGTTACACGATTGCTTTTATAACGCTTGAGACACAGTTATAAGTGTACCTGTCACCCAGATAGTGTTCATCGTACCCATTAGAGGTGGGTTTTCACCATCCCCTCTTTCCCCCTCCCCCCTGCTTCATTTCTGCTGAGATTTACTCCCCTCCATGCGCATGTGTGCTCATTGGCTAGTTCAGGTTTCATAGTGAGTACACATGGTGTTTGTCTTTCCATTCCTCAGATACTTCACTTAGGATAATGGTCTCCAGTTCCATCTAAATTGTTGCAAAAGGCTTTAAGTCATCCTTCCTCATGGCTGAGTAGTATTCCATTGTGTACACATGCCACGTTTTGTTAATCCACTCATAGAATGATGGGTACTTGGGTTGGTTCCACATCTTTGCAGTTGTGAACTGTACTGCAATAAACACTTGAGTGCAGGTCTTTTGATAAAATGATTTCTCTTGTTTGGATAAATACCCAGTACTGTGATTACCAGATCAAATGGTAGGTCTACTTTTAGTCCTTTGAGATACCACAATACTGTTTTCCATTGAAGTTGTACTAAAATCTGCAATCCCACCCACAGCATATAAGAAGTCTTCTTTCTGCATCCACACCAGCATCTATTGTTTGGGAGCTTTTTAATAATAACTGTTCTAACATGAGTAAGGTGATACATGGTATCTCATCATGATTTTAATTTGTATTTTCCTAATGACTAGTGACATTCATTTTTTCATGTGTTAGTTGGCCATTTATCTATCTTCTTTTGTAAAGCTTCGGTGCATGTTTTTGCTCCCTTTTTCATGGGGTTGTTTGATATGTTTTCTTGCCTTTTTTTTTTCTTGCTAATTTCCTTGTGTCCTTTGTAGATTCTAATCATTATCCCTTTATCAGATGTCTACCTTTCAAATATTTTCTCCCCTTTTATATGTTGTCCACTTCTGTATTGATTATTTCCTTGGCTGTGCAGAAACTTTTAAATTTAATCATGTCCCATTTATTTATTTCTGTTGTTGCTTTGATCGTTATTGGGATCTTCTTCATAAATTCTTTGCCTAGGCCAATATCTGGAAGAGTTTTCCCAACATTTTCTTCTAGAATTCTTATGGTTTCATGCCTTATATTTGTCTTTTATCCATCTTGAGTTAATTTTTATGAGTGATGAGAGATATGGATCCTTCTACATGTGGCTGTCCAATTGTCCAAGCACCATTTATTGAATAGGGTTTCTTTTCCCCACTGTGTAATGTTGTCTTCCTATTTATTAATTTATTTAATCATTTATCTGTATCAGTATGGACTCATGTATATTTACTTTGTACTTAGAGTTAATTCCAATGCTATCATATTTTATTGTTCTAATTATTTCCGCTTTGGCCATTGGGAGCTCTTTTAGGAGTCTCCTGTGCCATTTGACGTACCCCCACCTATACGTATGTATTTGGACATACATGTTTGTTGGTGGTATTGTTTTGTTATGTTTTGACTACTTCTTTACTTTTTGGCACTAAAAGAGGCTCCAGGATCATCTTGTATATTTCTTACCCCAGTCCTAGACTCAGCCATTTCTCTAAGGAGCCCGAGCTTCTTTTATGGGAAACTGATATTAGAAACCAAGATCTGAGTACTAGATATGAATGTTACTCCTGGAGTACTTAGTGCCTATTTTTGTAAATAGAGCTTTATTGGCACACAGCCATGCCCATTTGTTTATGCATGGCCTATAGCTGCTTTCATGCTACACTGGCAGAGTTGAGCAGATATGACAGAGGCCATATGGTCTGCGGAGCCTATAATATATACTATCCGGCCTTGTATAGTAAAAGTCTGCCAATCTTTGGGATAGAGAAAAAAACAATAAACAAAAGCAGTAACCACACATATAGGCTCCAACAATTTCCTCTAGTAGGGAGACTTTGTCAGGACTAGAAACTGCAACTATAGTCATCAACTGATTAAGTTTTCAGTAATCCATGGTGCATCCTAAGACCCATCCATATTCTGCTCCAGTCAAATCAGAAAGTGACTCAGGCATACAAAACTGCTAATGCTTCCAGTATTTAACATGACACTAATCTGTGCAATTTTTTCATAAATGTTAGGTTGGTTTGACTAACTCTTTGGGTAAAATGTAGAGAAACCCTTGACACATCACTCTTCTCCCAAGTTCTCCTCAGTTTGAATATTTGCTCTCAGCCTCCTTGACCCAGCATTCCATCATCCATTCATACCCACAACTATTTTTGCTAATAAAAAATAAGAAAAAAATTATTTCTTTCTATAAAGCCTTTTCCTTGGATATTTGACTTTGTAACTGTCCCCTACACACACACACAGGCATGGCTGGCTTTTTTTTTTTTTTTGAGACAGAGTCTCACTATGACACTCTCTGTAGAGTGATGTTGCATCATAGCTCACAGCAACCTCAAACTCTTGGGCTTAAGTGATTCTCTTGCCTCAGCCTCCCAGGCAGCTGGGACTACAGGCACCTGCCATAACGCCCAGCTATTTTTTGTTTGTTTGTTTGTTTGTTTGTAGTTGTCATTGTTGTTTGGCAGGCCCAGGCTGGATCCGAACCCACCAGCTCTGCCAGCTCTGGTGTATGTGGCCAGCGCCCAAGCTATGGCTGACATTTTAATTATAGCACTGGGGACAGTGAAGGATGTTGGAAATGTGGAAATAAAGAATTGACACTTCCTTGTAGACTAAGTCCTCAGAGAGGTTATTACAGGGTTTCAAATAAGAGAGAACAGACACTTCAGATAGCTGATGCTCATCAGGACATAGGCTGAGACTGTTTCCTCCTTATGCTGCTAAAACTCACTAGAATTCTTTGTGAGAACTCCTGAACTATGACCTATAGACACGTGTTCCTCTGTGGCCCCTCCCACACACGCACACACACACACACACACACAGAGCTCCAGGCTCATTGGGAGTTGTGGGATCAAAATGCTCTGATGTCTCTCGATCCTTCTACATATCCCCTTTCAGTTCCCAGGGTTCCACAATTTTGTGTTCAATGTTCTACTGGCAAGGCTGAGAATTCAACAGATCAAAGCAAACTTCAGAATTAACCATTGCATTTGGTTTGCAGCTATTTTGGCCCTGCTGCAAGAGATTATTTTAGCATAGTTATATATGATTTCACCCCCCCTTTTTTCAAACCGAGCCTTGAGCTGAGGATTTAGTGACTTGAGCTTGTGATTTTCTTTAGTTAAGCTACTCTTGACTGTTAGTAGTCAACCCCCTCACCCCAAATCCTTATGATCTGTCCATGCTATTTAGCAGCAGTGGCTACTTAAATCCCCAAAATGTTGTCTTACCCTCCTGCATGTCATAGGCTAACAAATTCTCATTCTTAAATATGACTACTGGAATTTCACTGCCCTCATCCCCAACTTTCCAGACAGCTTTCCTCCCCTCCCTTTGCCTGAGGCACTGAAGTCAGTCCTGGTTCCTCTTTCTGAATTAATGAATTATTAGACAGAATAACTGATTAGTGTTCAGTAGGTTATACTAAACACAGAATGTTCTGTGGCTTTGGAAAGAGACCTGGTGGCTCAATCCATGTAAAGTTATTTCTCTCTCACGTATCAGTCCAGAAGAACCCAGGCACTGTAGTGTAGGCGGGTGGTTCAGCTCCATGAGGTCATCCAGGGAACCTGGTTCTGTCTCTCTGGCGGCCCTATCATTTCTGCAAATGCTGCTCTTATCCCCTATCCCCCAAGCCACATACATACTGAGCCCATCAGAGGAGGAGGAGGAGGAGGGGGAGTGCAGATGAGTTTCTTCTGAAGAAGTGATGTACAAGGTACACACCTCCCTTCTGGTCATGTCTACCCAATGAGAATTTAGTCCTATAGTTGTGTCTGACCATAGGAAGGCTGGAAAATTTAGTCTCTAGCCTTGTTGACATCTTCTGTAGCTTGGGAAAAGGATTCTATTTAAAAAAAAAAAAAAAGAAAGACAGAAAGAAAGGGGGAAATACAGAGAAACAGTGATCAATTACAGACACTCTGGTTGAGTTAAGCAAACAAGAAATTTATTGAAAGGTGACCAAGGAGCTGACAGAAACACCAAGAAGTTTTTGAGAAGGAGGTTCACAAGACAGGCAGAAGAAAAGAGAGTCTTGATGTCCAGAACCACAGTACAAATCCTATCACAGAAGCACAAGTAAAGGTCACTGCTGCTGATGAGACCACACACTGGACACCAGACCTTGCCCTCTCGCCACCAGCACAGGAGACCAGATACATGATGGTGTCCATAGAGTTGTGGCCTTCAGCTTTCCTTCAAGAGAACTTTCCAGAGGGGACAGAGTTGACTAAGAACTGCCACTCACCACTGAGGCCATGCTTCCCCAGGGCAGGGCACAGACAGTGATGGAGTCTCTCAGGGACAGGGACATCAGTGCTGGCCCATTCCTGGCCAAAGCGGGGTTCCTGTAAAGGGCAGCTGAGAAGTGGCCTCCCAAAGGTGTCCACATGCGAATCCCCAGAACGTGTGGATGTTGTTTTGTATAACAAAGGAGACTTTGTATACCTGATCCTGAGATGCCAGAGGAGTCTGGACTACCAGGTGGACCTGACGGAATGACAAACATCCTTATGAGAGGGAGCAGGAGGTCAGAGGGGAGGGAGGAGAGGAAATGAGAAAAGCAGAGACCAGAGTGATACATCCACAGACCAGGACACACTGGCAATCTCTAGAAGCTAAAAAAGACCAGGCCCAGCTCCCCAAAGCCCTCAGAAGGAACCAGACCTGTCAACTCCTTGATTTTAGCACCATCAGGCTTCTGGCCTCTGGAATTATAAGAGAATAGGTTTGTGTCATTCATCATGATCAAGCTAATTAGCATTTCCATCACCCCATATGGTTATCTTTTTTGTTTTATTGGTGTAATAAAAACACATAGGACCTGCTCTCTGAGCAAGTGTCAGGTTTATACTGTAATGTTGATAATTGTACTCACATTGTTGTGCATTAGATCTCCAGAACTTGGTCATCTTGCAGAACTGAAACTTTGCTCAACTTTGTACCCCTTGACCAGCATCTCCCCTTATATGTATATCTAATCATCTAATTGTATACATTAAATAGATACATTTATATTTGTGCATTACAGTTCAATAAAGCATAGGGAAAAAATTCCCAGGTGGTTTGTTGAGGGTGGTAGTATAGAAAGATAGGGGAAAAGCGGGGAGTGAGTACTGGTTTTCATAAAACATAAGCAAACTAAGAGGCTATAAACAAGTTATATTACTATTAACTAGGGGGAAAACTGTGTTGTTTCTGGAGATTTGGTACGGCAGCAATAGGCAATGAATACAGCAGCTGCTGCTTAGGGACTTTCCATTGGCCAAGCCAATGGAATCATGCTGCCTCTGAAGCCATTTGCACCCATCTTTCCTTCCCTTTCTCTTTTCTCAGGGTCAGACCCAACTCTCAGCCCAACAACTCTCTCCCCTGACTCCTACTTCCTTCCTCATTATCCTCCAGAGCCAATTTCCCTAATAAATCTCCTGCACCACTAATCCCTTTTTGTCATGTGCTTCTTGGAGATACTAAGCTAAGAATTATCACCAACCCTTCTTTTTCTCCTGACCCAGAAAACTGGAGGTGTTCGCTGTCCCTGCCCACCCATCCCACTCCCCAGAGTAGATTCTCCACTGCCCACCTCTTCTTTGGTTCACAGATTTCCATTTCAAAGCCCCAGGTAGATGGCAACTGGCCAATCCTGGGCCACGTGGCCACTCCAGGGCAGGGGCTGGGAGAGCAGTTCCCTGGCCCATTGGACCTCCATAGTGGAGGCGACTCTAGGTCTTAGAGAGACTGAGACAACAGGGGCTTCCTTAAGGCTGAAAAGTAGGTCAGGGTACTATAGGGTACCCCAATGGCACATGTCAATCCAATGCTTCTCTCTCAAATAATCTGAACCCCATTCTTTGTGACCAAGAGATGTCCAGCCTTTTTTCAATGAAACTTCTGAGGCTCTGTGGAAGATGACTGAGGCTCTAATAGCTCAGAGCTTCTTCTTGGGAATTGCTACCAATCAACCCTTGTCATTGCCTCACCTCACCTCCTTGTTCCTCCTCTGTCCCATGTGGATACCTGCTTCTCCTTTTATTCCAACAACACAGCTGTCTCCAGCCATAGAGGGTGACAAAACTTTACTGGCGATTTGGGAATAACATGAAGACTTGTACCACAGGAAAGGGAAATAGAAAACTCTGCATCATTGCTCTCAAAGCCTTTTGGTCACAGCCCCATCAAAGAAATCCTTTTCAAGTAAACCCTGCTCTTAACATGCTGCCTGCCACTGTGACGCCAAAGTCCATTTCCCCTCCCCTCCACAAGCCCCCACCTTTATCTCTACTCTTACAATCAAAAAGATAGTCTCCCTAAAAGTAAATTCTATCCCCATGTCTAGAGTAATAGGTACAAATTCTAGGTAGGGGCTCGGCGCCTGTGGCTCAATCAGCTAAGGCGCCAGCCATGTACACCTAAGATGGCGGGTTCGAATCCCCAGCCCGGGCCCGCCAAACAACAAGGATGGCTGCAACCAAAAAATGGCCGGGCATTGTGGCGGGCACCTGTGGTCCCAGCTACTTGGGAGGCTGAGGCAGGAGACTCGCTTTGAGCCCAGGAGTTAGAGGTTGCTATGAGCTGTGATGCCATGCCACTCTACCCAGGGGGATAGCTTGAGGCTCCGTCTCAAAAAAAAAAAAAAAAAAACAAATTCTAGGTAGGTTTAAAAATAATAATATTGATACAGGTAAGAATATCGATGTCCCTGTGATGGTTAGCTATCAACTCGACTGCACTAAGGAATCCCTGGAGAGGTGGTAAGGCATCATTTCTGGGTGTGTCTGTGAGGCTGGTGTGTGAGGTGTGGACTGAGTGGGGAGACCCACCTCCAGTGGTGGGCACCATCCAGTCAGCTATGGACCTGGACAGAACAAAAATACAGGAAAGGTGATTTCTCTTCTCTCTCCTGGCGCTGGGACATGCCTCTCCTCCTATCCTTGGATAACAGAGCTCCAGGATCTCTGGCCTGCAAACTCCAGGACTTACATGGTGGCTCCTCAGGCTCTCACGACTTTGGCCTCAGCCTGAGTTACACCATTGGTCTCTCACTACCGGCGTCCCGGGGTCTCCAGCTTGTGGGTGGCCTGTCAACAGACTTCTCAGTCTCCATGGTGAGTTCCCCTAGTAAATCCACTCTGATTATATCTATCAATATTGATATCAATGCTGGTACAGATGTATCTCCTATTGGTTCTGTGTCTCTGGACCGCCCTGACTAATACAGTTCCTGAGCCTACCTTATCCCATTCCACCCCACTGCAAAACACACCTGCACACACAGGTAGGCAGGTAGAGAGATAGATCAACAGGTGGATATAAATCGTGAGCCTCTGGCTCAGTGCCTGTAGCTCACTGAGTAGGGTGCCAGCCACATACACCAAGACTGGTGGGTTCAAGCCCGGCCCAGTCCTGCTAAACAACAATGACAACTGGAACCAAAAAAATAGCTGGGTGTTGTGGCGGACACCTGTAGTCCCAGCTACTTAGGAGGCTGAGGCAAGAGAATAGCTTAAACCCAGTATTTGAGGTTGCTGTGAGCTGTGATGCCATAGCACTCTACCGAAGGCAACATAGTGAGATTCTGTCTCAAAAAAAAAATTAAATAAATAAATAGTGAGTTTCACATCCACATTGGCTTATCCCAGCACACCTCCCATTTCCCATGTATGTCCTCAGATTGTCACTCCCCCTTGGTCTCTGCTCACAGATCAGGTGACCCACTATGTGGAACATTCCTTGAAGACAATCACTCTTTCCATCCAAGGTAACCTGCCTTGTGAAAGGGTCCTAGCACCTCAGGAGCCCTGATACTGTTTCTCAAGCTGACTGTCCTGAGCTCCATCTCACCACAGAGCAGTGGTTTGGGAGTTTGGCCACAAGTGCTTTGAGCTGCCATAAGATGCTTGATGGGCAAGGGAACAGCAGAGGAGCTCCATGTGGGCTCAGGAAACCTGCACCAACAGCTTCTGACTCTTTCTTCCTTTCTTCCTTGACTCAGTAAAGACTGGAATCTTCAAAATGGACTTTGCTATAAACAAAAGAAAATAATAAGAAAAGAAGAAAAAAAATCTCTAAAGGCCAAACTCACACTGTAGAGATCTCTGATTACCAGATTTTGGCAACAAATTAGCTGACTCAGGCTAGGACTCTGTGCCTTTTAGTTCTGCATTTGTTTGTTTTAATCGTTGTTTTTGTGTTTGTGTTTGCATTTGTTTGCTATCAAGGACTGAGGATTTCTCTTCATTCCAGTCCATTTATTTCCACCAGTAGACCAGCATCAGTACAAAAAATGTGCCCTGGTGGCAGTAATAGCTGCCATTTATGGATCATTTACCACATCCAGGCACTTTATGTAAGAAGACTATAATGTGGTGAATGAAAATAATAACAATAATAATAGTGGGTAACTTGGGAAATATTATATTTCCTACTACTATCTTTATCCTGATTTCATCCTCACAACCATCCTATGAGGTAGATATTATCTCCATTTTGAAGATTTAAAAAGCGAAGTAAAAACTATTAATTTTACTTAAAAGGTAAAGTAGGCAAGGCTCAGAGAGGTTAAATCACACTGTTGTTAAGTGGCACAGATAGGATTTGACCAAGGTCTCTGAATTTTTAAACCCACCTTTTTTCAAAAGAAGTGTTCCGCTCTACCTAAGAAGTTCATGCACCTCCTTGCAACCAGAGAACTACTCTGCTTTTGTAGAAGACGCTTCTGCATCTTGGATCATTTGCAAAGCAGAAACATGACTATGCCCACTGTTGGGTTAGGACAGTCCCATCCAGGTTAGAGTCTTCATTTCACTCACTTCCGAAGAATTCTAATTAGTCTTTTCCTCTCCCATTTTGGGTGGCCTTTTCTCTTCTTTTCTCTGGGAAACTTCCTGACTTACCAAAACATTTCACATTCTTACAGCATTGTAGTAGCAACATCACAGGAGCAGAAGGAAGAGGGTGGCCTTGCCCAGACTCCTGGGGATGTGGAAGCTCCTTGCCCACAGGTGGCACTTTCCTCCCTCCTCTGCTCCTGGATTAGGAAGTGCATTAGCCTGGGTGTGGAGCAGCTCTACAGCCAGACAGATCTGCCTTCCCCTGGCTCCCCACCTAGGAGCCACACAACCTTTGCTAAGTCACTAATTGTGCCTTGGATTCTTCATTCGTAAACCAGAACAGAACCACCTTGTAGGTTGCGATATACATTAGGAACAGCAAAGACAGAGTAGCCAGAGCCCAGGCCCCCTGCAATAAATGGCAGCTGCTGCTGCAGGCTGGTTTGCAGGCCCCTGTCTCACTTCATCTTTATGTTGAGGTGAAATTACAGAAGGTGCTATAATAATAAAACAGATCAATAATTTGCATTTAACTTTTGTGGATGGTTTAAATGTCATAGTCATTGAGAAGGTGGAGCTGGCTGATTGTTCTTTGAATTTTCAGTTTGGGCTAGAACAGTGATTTTTCAACCAGTGTGCCCGGAAAGGAAATAGGTATGCTGCAAAAATTTTTAAAGATCATTAATTAAAATTATTTTCAAAAGAAGGTCAAAGCACAGTGAGTATATTCTTTTTCTTTTTTTTACTCTTCTTCTTCTTTTTTTTTTTTTTGATCAACATAATTTAAGTGTGCTGCAAAGTTTAACTAATGGGGTCAAGTGTGCAGTGAGATAAAGAAGGTTGAAAAACACTGGGCTAGAGGTTTGTATTATAACAGGAGGGTGCTAGACGAAGTGAGTTGCCAAGAGCCCTTGCCTCCCTCCACCAGGCGTATCATTAGATAGAACGCAGTGGACTTTGGCCAACTCTTTATCCTGGCTCTGAACTAGTGGCTCTGGCAAGAGGGGACACATGGACTTACAGTACTACTTTTGGCTTTCCTTGTCATTATTTCCTACTCTAGATTCAACAAATCATTACTTTCTCTTTTATTTTGCTTCAGTATGAGTGATTCAGTGCCACAGATATTCAAAATAAGCCTGCACACGGCCTGTTTGTGAGGCACAGACGTGGGCACTGCTCATACGTTGTTTCCTTTACTCTTAGAACAACACAGTGAGATAGAGACTCTGTCTCAGAGACAGCTAGAGTGACGTTCAGAGAGTTTAAGTAACTTACCCAAAGTCACATAGCTAATAAGTAGCAAGGCCAAGGTACAAGCCTACATCTGCCTATTTTCAGAGTTCATGGAAGGAATTCAAACATTTCTTAGTCTAATTTTCTTGGGGTTTTGTTTTGTTTTATTCTGTTCAGCTCACTTTCTTCATCAGCTTGACACCAGCTTCAAGTCTAATTTAAGCTGTCCCCTCTTCCTGGAAGTCTTCCCTGTCCTTGTAGGCCCACTCAGGTGGCCTCCTCTAGGTCACACTTGCCACACTGATGAAGACTGAAGATGCCGTGTCTGCCTGTCAGATTGAGACTCCTTCCAGGCCGAGTGCCCCAGGACCTCGTGCTTTGCTTCCACAGCAATTGACACTTAGCAGGGGCGCAGGGCAAATGTGTGGGCTTGACCTGCCAAATTGAATCCATAGGTCAATATTAGAACCAAATACTTGTGCTAAGTGGAAACTTGAAAATGCAGAGAGGCCAGTAATTTGTTTTCTAAGGAGTGTGTGTGCATGTGTGTGTGTAATGAGAATTGTACCAGAGGCTTGTCATCTTCCCCCTATGATATTTTCATTCCCAGGTTCTTTAGGCCCATGGTAAGTTTATTTCTCTCCGTGAACCTCAGACATCCCTCTGTTCCCCTCATTATACCTCTCCTCTTCTCTTCCTTATTTCCTTTCCTTCAGGCAAGATGTGAGCCCTAACTTCACCTCAATTAAACTCAGAATGGACTATCATTTGTTTCATGTTGGAGACAAGAAGAAAAATCAGGTAAGACTATGCATGTGAAATGAACCATCTAGCCCCATTGTTCTTTGAAAATAATAGCATAGCTATAAGATGGAATATTTGCCACATCTACGATATAGACTATTTACCAGTCTAAGCACTTTACTTACCTTAACTCATTTATTCCTCACCACGACTTTATGAAATTAGTAGTATCTCCATTTTACAGATGAGGAAACTCAGGTACAGATGGGGGACAGAATTAGCCCACGATCACACAAGCAAATCAATAGTCAGGTCCACCAGCAAAACCAGGGAGACTGGCTCCAGAGCCCAGGACAGCCACCGCTACTCAACACCATTGTCATGGAATCAGGTTCATGAGGACACTGACCTTAGTTACTTCAGTTGTCTAAGTTGAAAATTACAGAAAATTACAGAATCTTCACTTTAGAAGGGACCTTATAGACCAATCTGACTCAACTTTCTACTTCCTGCAAAATCTCTTCTGGAACTTTCCAGATTGATGACTATTTAAGCTCAAATGAACACTCCCAGTGACAGGGGAAAAACATTATAATAGGGTTGTGAAATATAAACTGTGTTCATGGATAAATTATTGCATAATAAAAACATGCCTAATGGCTATCCTCTCCTAATAAGTTCATTCGGTATTGACTTTTTATATGCAAACCTGTTTTGATAAAACTGTTTCTTTAAAAAATGTTTTCATATAATTTGTCTTGAGACACCTAAATTTTCCTTATTAATGGTCTTATTTTCAGGGAGGAAAATCCAACAAAGGTAAAAGAGAAAAAGTAGTCTCATTTGTTCACATTATTGTTGTTGTTTGAGGGGTAAAAAATAAATGCTAACAGTGGATGAGTGATCTTTTTAATATTTTTAGTTAATTTCCCACATATGCGTTCAAAAGCAACCATGGTACTATTTTCTCCCAGTATTTAAAAAATTTTGTTTGAAATGAACTACTAGAAAAGTTAGGACATCATAAATTATGTGAAATAGAACGATTTATTTGATATTTAACCCCCAATTAAGATGAAAATATGAATTCTAGCTGTTCATTAGGTATGTTTTTGGGTTTATGTTTATACCACAGCAAGGGAAGAAAATCCAGAATCCCATAATTTTAGAGAGATTTCTAAATGCCTATTGCACAAAACTTAAGTCATGGGAGACAATGGCACTGTCGCAGCTAAGATTGGGTTCCAGGGTCGCAGTGCTTGGGTTTAAAGCCCTGCAGTCCTCATACGATACTGAGAACATTCAATGTTCCTAGCATGATTCCTAGCACTCTGGATGCCCAGTAAATGCTAATGAGATTATTTTCCTAGGTCAGTGCAGTCTTTGAAGTATAGGTAAACCTTAGGCCTGAGAATGAAGAATGAGGATCAAAGTCTTATAGTCTAAAGCTTTTTAACTGTTTCCCCCAATTTATCCAAAAATAAAATCAAGGGAGTAAAACAGCCCATAATTAACATACCAAAGAGCCCCAGAACACAAGGAAGTACATGAAAATTACAGGCTAAGATGTGGCCAGGACACAGGTCAGGAAAGAAGAGGTGCCCGTCAGCCAGAGCTCCAATCCTGGACTCATCAGATGGGCAGGAGCAGAAACACATGGACTTCCCAGGCTGAAGGCATCTTGAAACTGAGCAAGCTCTTTGCATGTCCCTTCTTGTCACAGAGGAATGGCCCTGGACCAGGCTTCCAATGACCTAGATTTTAGTCCTGGATCTTCCCTCTGTCAGGTTTCAAGCAGGTGACCTTAATTTTCTGATCCTCAGTTTCCTCATAGTAATACAGGGTAATCCATAAAGTTCATGTGCAACTGTAAATACTTGTCTATTATAAAGTTGCCAACTATTTTCAATTGCACACAAACTTTATGGGTACCCTGTACATATTATTTCCACCTACCCTAGGTTATTCAGACACTGAATGGGAAAGTACATTGAAATGAGGTTTCACTGTCTACACTAATGCTGCATTTCGTCACTAGTACTCCCAACTTCTAATCCAATTACTGCTTTCCCAGGACTTTGCAACCAGGGGCTGGGTGTCAGGCAAAGGCAACTGATCACATGTGATAAAAACAGGTCCAAATTCCTTTTTCACCTCACAAGCCCAGTGCAGGGATGGGCGCAAATACTAACAAAACCCCATGCATCGATTTGAAAGGGTTCACTTCGCCTTGCACTCTTCAAAAGGCACGCACAGAGCACTTTTTCAGTGGGTAACGATGTGACATCAAATGCTTGGTTAAAAACATCCTTCCAAATAAAAAGAAACTCGTCCTAGAAATGAGTAGAATGGCAGGGTGAAAACAGCAGTTTCTACATGTAGCTTTAGTTCAGGGAAGCAGGGGTACAGTTTGCTGTAGGTCCAGTGATATGATCAAAGTTAAGAGGTAATCAGATATTACGCAATAGCATTTCAACTACTCTAAAATACTTATATATTGAATTTGTTGATATAAAAGTTTCCCTAAAGTGAATGAGGCATTATGCCATTTTTAGTGATTAAATGTGATGCTTTATCCATCTTAATGAAACCATTATTTTCTGTTAAACTGAGTGATTTTACTAATTAAAAAGAATGGCAGGAGAATGGCAGCTTGGTCATAGAGTTCTCAGAATGTCATAGCATTGTAAAGCAGAAAGGGCTTGATCAAACCCAGCCTGGGACTCTCCTGTACATTGAAGTCTCCACCTAGAAGTCAAAAAGCTGAGCTCTGATATCCTCTGAGCCATTAAATATCTGTGTGACCCTGGGCAAGTCTTTCAAATTTTCTTCAACTCAGTTTACTGGTCAAATAAGGCATCTTTAACTCCATGATTCTTTAAGTTTACTATGCTGGCATCTCTCTCTCTCTCTCTCTCTATCTATATATATATATATATATACTAACACGCACATATTTTTAGCTGATAATAATATGTTCTAATAGAGCATGGTTTTCTTTCTAAGTTTGACAATTTTTGACAACAATGGGGGGGGGGCTGGCTGTGGTTGAATTATTTGTTACTAGGAAAAACGTAGTTTTTCTTAATAGGCTGTAAATACTCTGAGGGTGGTGTCTGACACTGATTCTCTGTTTCGCCTAGTGTCTTTAACCTACTACTAGAGAAAAGTGAAGAGCTGTGGAATTTCATTATGGTATGTGTCAATGTATCTGAAACACCATTGCAGAAAAAAAACCCTAAGGTAACATGGGCTTCCAGTGCAGTGAATGCTAACTGTGCTGCCCAGTACCAATCTGAATGCTTACTAACACAGAAACACATGTAGCGTGGGTGCACACATAGCGCTCATACACAGTTTTCACAAAAAGCACTTGGGGTTTCCCATGATTTGAGTTTGGTGCATTCCATTGTGAATTTGTATTCAGAACAAAATCTCCTAAAGCTACTTCTTCAGTAACATCGATGTTGACGTGCCGGTCAAAATGGGTGATATACCATTCACCCATTCACTAGGATGTCCCAGTTTATGATGTGCAAAGAGGCCAAGACATGACACCGTTTCTCAAGGGAGTCATAACTGGAAAAATTTACAAATGCTCACCTTGGACTTTCCCTACATCTCAGCTGCCCGGCCGAATGTGTCATTACAGAGCTCTGAGCCCACAGGGGCTGTTTTAAAGATCCAGTTGAGGTTCCCACTTTTTTCTCATTTGTGTCCTGCAGATTCACCCGCTACCCCAGGAGCCTGTGGTTCCAGGAGACCATGACGCTCCAGCTTCTCAACACGTGTGATTCATTTTCCTCCCCTCATGACTCAAGAAGAGATTTTTAGAATTTAGTCTGAGTCGCAGTAATTCAATTTGTAAGAAAAAAAAAAAAACCAAGGGGCAAAGCCTTAATTCTCTCATAATGAGTTTCGTGTGTGAATGTATTAATTGTTCAGTTAGGAAACATATTAGGTAAATAGAACATGGACACGGTGGATGAGGATGGCAAAAGCATCTCCCGGAAGGTTGTTGGCTGTTTCCCTGCCTAGACCAGGAGAGTCTTCATTAGGGCAGGCAATTTGGGGGAACCCGATCTCCTGTCTACACACTGCAACTTGAAAGTCATCTACTCCCCAGTTTTCTGCCTCTTTAGCAAGCAAGGACTTGTTTCCCATGCCCTACCCACACACATCTTTATGAAAATGTAATCTTTTCACTCACTTTCAAGGCTCCACAGAAAAAGTCAGCTTTCTCCCGTTAGTAATTAGAGCGGCTGTTGTAATACTTCGGCTGGGTTGCTATTGCCTTTCCCGTGAGCTGCTTGGCCATCTCTTCTTTGTTTCAAAACCTTGGCCAGTACTTTCGGCTAGCACTGTAAAGTGGGTAAAACGTCCACACTACTTCTTCGTCAGTTTCTGACCCTTGGACAGAGTGGTAGAAGATTTTCTGTGGTCATAGCCAAGCACGTATGGATTATATAATTTCATCTTTGCGAATATAATGTATTACCAATTCAAGAAACAGCTATATCTTCCATAGCTTCTCTAGTTTATAAATAGTGTTGACCATTATTGCCTAAAGAAAAATCACCAAGCCTTTCCTGAAATGTTAGTCTCCTGGTAACTGAGGCATTGACTATAAAGGGAATGTGGGGGTGGGGGTGGGGGTGGCATTGTAGGAAGGCCGGGGTGCAGTCCCTGCTTTTATAAATAGGGTTAGCCTTCTTTGACTGTCTTTCATGTTGGCTTTATTCTTCCCTTTGGACATTTTTCCATGTCACTTTTGCCTTTTATTTATTTTAAAGGAGGCAGAGAAAGATCTACTGTGTGCAGGAAAAGAATATTGTTGTCCACAAATTGACTAATGTGTTCTCATTCTCTCTCTCTACATCGTATGACGAATATGCTACAGTGTTGCTCCTGTATTAGACAGTAGGAATTGGAGTTCCTAAATTATTAAAAAAAAAAAAAGACAGAACTGATACATTTTAAAGACAAAGAATGAACACTGATGGGGAAATGTCTAAAGACATAGGCAGGGCTGGGCACGGTGACTCATGCCTGTAATCCTAGCACTTCAGGAGGCCAAAGCAGGTGGATTGCTTGAGCTCAGGAATTCCAGACCAGCCTGAGCAAGAGCAAGATCCCATCTCTACTAAAAATAGAAAAACTAGCCAGGTGTCATGACAGGTGCCTATATTCCCAACTACTTGGGAGGCTGAGGCAAGAGGATTACTTAAGCCCAAGAGTTTGACATTGCTGTGAGCTATGATACCACAACACTCTACACAGGGCAACAGAGTGGGACTCTGTCTCAAAAAATAAAATGATCGAAAATAAAATGAAATAAATGCATAAGCTACAGCCTTAAGCAGGTCTGACCTGACCCATAATAATCAGTTACTAGGAAGAAATTATTAAGGCAGGGGAGGGGACAATCACCCCTACCCCAAAATCTTGAGGGCCTAGACAGCAGCCTAGGCCTTAGGCCATGGTGAATGGTAAGTCATTGACTTTCAGGAAGGCCTTCTCTTTTGAGAAGCAGATGCACTACAGTGGCTGTGAGTCCAGGCTTAGAGGCCCACCCAGGAAGATGCTTACAATGAGGAGGAGGTGGGCCAGCACATCAGAGGACGTAGTACCCTGGTAATAGGCATGAGAGAAAGAGAGCCCTACCCCAACAATGGCCCTCACCTGTCCTTTTAGAGCTTTAAATATGACTTAGGCCTTGCACTGAATTTTTCACATGGTTTACTGTCTTTTTATTAATGAATGAATTATTGTTTCAAGACAGGATCTTGCTCTGTCACAGGGTTGCCCAGGCTAAAGTGCCATCCCATTATCACAGCTCACCACAACCTCAACTCCTGGGTTCAAATGCTCCTCCTGCCCCAGCCTGCCAAGTAGCTAGGACTATAGGAATGTTCCACTACACCTGGCTCAATCTGGTCTTGAACTCCTGGCCTCAAGCAATCCTCTCTCTTCAGTCTGGAAATTATGAGGATTATAGGCATGAGCCACCATGCCTAACCCTAGATTATTTTTAATCCTTAGGCATAAAGTAGTATTATTATTCTCTTGAGAAAACTGGGGCCTGGAGAGATAAAGCCACTTGTTAAGGATGTATGATGAGATGACCAAGTGAAATTCAATTTCATGTTTTCCTCACCAGATGGCCATGTTCTGGTCAACCACATCTTACTGTTGTTTCCACCACTTGTGTTCGGTGTCTGAATCTCTTATTGACTTCCAAAGGCCTTATGCCTCCATCCCTCTAGTTCTCTGTTTCTTGAAAATTCCACCCTGGAGAATGGGAGGTGGAGGAAAGAAAGAAGCTACTGACTCCACTCCCCATTTGCATCGCTATTTCATTTTCCCACATACAAGTTGACTGGAGTCTTAACCACCTCATACACCCATCCACCACCCCCAGCAAAAATATTTCAATTTCAGAACCTGCAAAAATATTTCAATTTCAGGATCTGCTACACGCAGTACAAGGACTTTGACCACAGCACCAAACTCAGACAGATTCACCCAAATGAATCAAGTCACCCAAAGCCTTGATTGTGTAGATAACTGCAGTGGCAAAGGCTTCCCTTCTGCCCTTCATCCCCATCTCTCTCCACACTCTAATGTCTTTCTCAATTATTCTCAGACATGTGAAGTAATGCTCTGGTTCAGATGAAGGAGGAGAGGCTTTTCAGGGCAATTCTTTAAAATATACACAGAAGAGTACAGAGACTAGGGATTCTCCTACACTGCTGTCAAGTACGTAGAATGGAAGGATCTCTCTAGCAGTTTGATGGCATATTTCAAAAATCCGAACAATATTTACAATCTTTGTCTTCTTTCATCACACACTACCACACCTAGGAATTTATCCTACGTCAGTAACTATAGACATGGGCAAATATTAGTATGTAGAGAAATGTTCATTACTGAACTGGATTATACTAGTGAAAAATCAGGAACAATCGAAGTGATAGAGGCTTGTCTATGTAAAGGATGGCACATCCGTACATTATGAGATTATACAGTCATAAAAGGGGGTTTTATAAAGAATGTTTAATGACTTGAAGAAATGATCATGAAATATTAAGCAAATAATCTTTCAAGAAAGTCCCGTTCATTGTGGTATCCAGTAGTCACATGTGACTACTTAAATTTTAATTGATTGTAATTAAATAAAATTAAAAATTTACTTCCTCAGTCACACAAGGCACATTTCAAGCACTCAATATTGGACAGTGCAGATACAGACCATTTCCATCATCTGCAGAGTTGAGGTCCCTATTATAGAATATGATTTCATTTCTTCCAGCGTACATGTGCACACAGAAAGGTATTAGAAGAAAATACACCAAATAACATTTTTAGGGTCTTTGGTTGGTGGGATTAGATAAGAGGCAGGCAAACTTTTTCTGTAAAGGGCCAGATAGTAATTATTTTAGACTTCGTGAGCCATATGGTCAGTGTCGAAACTACTCTACTCCGCCGTCACAGCATGAACGCAGCCTTGGACAGCACAGAAGTGAGTGGGCATGACCATATTCCAATAAAACTTTATAGATAAAAATAGGTGGTGGGCTGAATTTGGCCCACAGGCCACAATTTGCTGACCCCTGCGTTAGATAACTATGACTGAGCTTTTTCGTTTAATGCAGCTATTCACATTTGAATTGTTTTAAATAAATAATCTATCTACTCTTTTCTTTTAAAATAAAGCTCACTGGAAATTTTATATATCCATATATATGCATATATTTTATACATAGAAATGTGTGCGTATATATAAAAAATATATTTCCAGACCTGAAAAGTCTGGGTATTGAAATCTTTGCAAAGCAAAGCTATTAAATAATTTAAACTCCCAAATATCCAGGACTCCCTGTAACTCCCTGCCGTGAGTCTTTCCTGACACTCATGAGGCGCAAGGAGCACCTGCGCTGATGCTCCCTGAGATGTTACTTCTCTTAATTTATTAATTTAACTGCTTCAGACCACAGCACCTGGGCGTCTGTCTCTGAGCTTGCCAAGCTGGAAATGTGCAGCATGGAAAACAGTTCCCAGAAGAAAACAACCTCCACACCATTCGCCCTCCTGTAGCCAGTAGGGTGTCCTGCACCGGAGTGTCCTTGGGGCCCATTTCATGACCGTGTCTGAAGGAGGCGCCAGTGAACCTCTAAGTGGGGAGTTCAGCGGCGCCAGGGTTGGCATATCTGACAATCACTCTCAGCTCAGGTTACTACTGGTGGGCTGCAAGGAGTTCTGGCCCCAAAGGCTTCTGATTGGCTCTGTCTCCTCACCCACTGGAGGAAGTTACACTCCATTAGTTCTGTGCTTCTTGAGTCTTGGGAGAAGAGTGGAAAGAGCTGAATTTTAGGGTCAGACCCTGACTATGCTTCCATCAGAGCAATTCCCCAGGTACATTCCCTCTACATGACAGATTTCTGAGTTCCATTTTGACCAAACAAAGGGTTCTGCTGCTGCTGCTGAGGGCAGGGGTGGAGGGTGAGGGTGGTGCTGGAGAAAGGTGGTGAAAAACACTGGCTAAATTATTTGTCACAAACCGGTAGGCTATAGCCACGTCTCATCGGTTCAAAGTCGTGTGTTAAAATTTTTGAAATTTGAAACCAATGTTTTAAAAAACAGATTTCACATCTAAAATTAGAAAATCACCCCCAAACCAAAAACAACTCAGTCTCTGGCTTCTATTTAAAAAAAAAAATCAAAGAATTCTGGCAGCATTCATCATCTCACAATTCCTCATGATGACCCTTGGCTGGTGTTGAGAAGGAGCCACTCTCTTAAGAAGGACAGAAACACACTCTCTGTGCACCCCGTCTCACACCCCCTCTCGTGTGACTCTCGGCCCTCTCCACTCATGCACATCACCTGCCTTGGCTACCAGCACCACTCAGATTCAAGACCCTGAGGCTGGATGGTAGTGAAGGCCTTTACTGTTCCCAGAGTCAGCTGGATTTCCATTCCATTTATGCCAATTAGTGTTAAAATCCTTTCCTTAAAGTCTCCCTGAGTTTATGAACATTTTTAACCACAAATGTTCTGCTCATTTTTCTCATGAACAAAGAATGGTATGAAACCTCCAACCAGGCAAACAGGTTTTCCTTACAAGTGCCACGTGGAGTTATTTGGAAATCACTAGGGCTGTTCTCCAAATCTTTTTGTTGTTATTGTTTGTTTCATCCCCATGTACAGACACAGAGTAAGATTGTACTATCTGGTCCTCCTGAAATGGTCTTGTTCAGGGATTGAGAGCAAAATTGATATGACTCATTTCTGGACCTTAGCATTGTATATGATGTGAAACCCTGGGCTCTCACTTCCTTCTGCAAGAGGGATTGGCAAAGTTCAAGATGACGGCTGTATTGTCACAACTTCAATCCCTAAATGACTGATAAATGGAGCTCTTTGCCAGCTCATGATAGATATCTATTGGGAACAAGAAATAAAAGTTCATTGTTTTAAGCTGGTGAGGGTTGGGGTTGTTTGTTATTGCAGCGTAACCTCACCTATCCTGACTGAAAAATACCATTTTTCAAGCCTTCAGATTCCATTTTATACTCACCAACCATACCTTTTCTTTCTTTGAAGTCTCTTTCTGTGAATTCAAGCATAAAGTTAGAAGATTGTTAAGCATTACCTGCTGTCATTTCCTCACTTCTTGGCATTGCTCTACACTTGAACTTTACTATCCTTTCCTGGTTATATAATAGATTGGAGGTCACACGTGTTTCCTACTTTGAATAATTCATCTCCGCAGAATCTCAGTTTTTCAGTTAGGACATTTATTTCTTTCATTTTAATATTTTATCATTTTTATCCTAAATGTATGACCTTAGCTGGTTGCCATGCATTTCATTTCTTCTTGCTTTAAATATTTCAAAAGTTTCAAAGTACAAACATTACTCATAGAATGTGTAACAAAAAATGCTCAGTTTTAGTTCTGTATTATTTAATTATGATGGGGTGTCATTAACATGGTTATTTTTCTCTTTCTGATTTCTTTCTGCTTTGGCTGCAATCTTTGTCTTCTTTGGATTATTTTAATGCCTGGCATTTGGCCACAGAGCTGACAGCTGGAAGGTGGAACTGTGTGGCAGTAAGACCCTGGGGCCTCTTCCCGTGTTAGGGTACTAAGACTTTTGAAAAGTCCCAGAGTTGCTGCTTTTTCCAGGGCCTCAGAAACCGTGGTCATGAAACACTACCTGAGGGAAATTTCAATGTTCAAAGTCATGTTTCTTTCTTCTCTTACCACTGCAGAGAGTATTAGAATAGGTCATTTTTTAATGATAAGAACTAATATATATTCTATATTCAACCATATGATAGGTATGTGTAATAGTTGAAGGAATTATCATGACACCTCACAGGGGAGGGCCCATTAATTCTCCACCCCCCAGATAAGGTAATGGAAGGGTTCATTATCAGTTACTCAGTTTCACCTTTGGGGGCAGGGAGGGCCCTGGTGGTGGGGAGGGGAGTAGGCCTCATTCACATCCATATTCACTCATTTTACTGGACAGACATTTTGCTTTTTCAGGGTAAGTGTGGTATGGCATATCTGCCCCTCTCCACCTAGAAGACCTGTCACCAGCTTTAAATGACTATATTAAATAAATGTTAAAACTCCCCACGTCATGATTTCTTGCAGTGGCTACTTCTGTCTTTCCCCTGAATTCTAACATGCCAGCTGGACACAAGATCCAATCCCTTTAGGGTCTTGCCAAAGGCCCTACTCACACTAGGCATATCACACATTGAATAACTGCACACATTAGACAGACCACCAGGGCAGTCCCTTACTGTCCTCTCACTAGACATCATCCGCTCCCTTTAGTGCCTTCTCCACAGGCTTCTCACCCTCATCGCTCACTCCAGATGCCTTGTCAGCATGCACAGCCCCTGGGATGAGTGGCCCAATTCCTGCTCAAGAGGAAGCCCTGACAAAAGAGTGCCCCATGGGCTCAGCAAAACCCTCCTCAAAGATGAGATTCTCTTACCGGCTGCAACAGAAATAACACTTCTACTGTGTCATTATACTGAATTATCACCTGAACTTTGACTGTTGCAGCAATACCTAAGAATTACACACATTTGCCCTTAGTTAATTTTAAGATGTGTGAAGGAGGAATTCCATAACTCAAACTTAAAGCCTAATAATCTGATGATAATGAGGAATCATTAATGAAGTATCAGTGACTCAGTTGAGGTTAGCTTTGTAGAGACGTAGAGACACAGAGAAGATTACAGCACTAAAACCAGTGAGGGTTTCAAGGTCCAGATTACCAAAATGCTATGCCTTAGGGCACCGACAAGCATCTGGAGTCACAACACAATCAGACAGATGTCCCTTTCTACACACCACAGACATCTCTTACTATTTAAGGCTCCAACTTATAAGGAAAGAATTAGCAATTCATTCTCTGAAGCCAAAGAATAATTTCCTTTCAAGTCCTTTTATATTTCCTCTTCTTTTCTTGACCTTGTAAATCTCTTATCTCCATTTTTTCTTTATTCCAGGGTTGTTAGATTGTTTCCTTTTCCCACCATTTCTAATGTTTGAGCAATAGCAGTTGATGTCTTTTATCTCTATCTAAGTTCCCATCTAAAGCCATTTGTCTACAGGTCAAGTGCAATCTACTCCTTCTTGATGTTACAGCTTGGTAAGAATCTGGCTACATCTCTGTGTAGTACAATAAATGGATCGCAGCCGGCTGTCCGGTCATTCTTGCTCTCTGCTGGCTGGTTTTAAAATTGGCAAGGCTGTACTGATTGAAGAGATTGAAGGCAATGAGCTGAATCGACTGGTTTTACTGCACTATAATGTGAGTCAAATGTCTAAACATGGCCTGAACCTTCTCCCCTTTCTTTATAACCTTCCTTAACATCTGTATATAAAACCAACTACTGTACTTTCTTTGCCTATGTCTTGCTCCTCAATATTTTCATAAAAATGCTCTACTAAATCCTAAATACAATGTTTTATATTGTTGGTTAGATTCCTTAAAACATGCCCTTTACAAAGTGGAACTACTAATACAAAGTGAATCTAGAAAAAAATGTAATTTTAATTTAGCTTTGTTTTTGTAAACTAGATAGGGAAACATCAGGAACATTGTCAGGACCTCAAAAGTTAACAATTACATCCAATCATACTCTTTTAATGCTCTGTTGCTGAAGTGCTTACTGAGCTCACATTTCCACTTTAGCAATACTAGCCCTAACCCTGACAATTTGACCTTGGCCATAGTTGGTCTATCACCATTTAGTGATCCCAGCCACAGTGAACTTGGCCTTGGTTTGTGTTCAATTATCTTCCCATGTGTCTACTCTTCCTCCTGGTCTACTCATGCTCAACATCTCTCATACTTGCCATACCAGCTGTTTAAGACTAAAAGCCTGGTGATCACACCACACTATTTTTGGTTCACATGACTACTTATGCCTGTATAAAATGTTCATATAAGAATAATCTAATTTTAAAATATTTAAAATCCCATTTAACAAGTGACCAACCTTAACTGCTCTACAGCGCCATCTAGTGACAATGAATGTTGCACCAAGCGTCCCAATCCATCCTAAACCCCTTGGAGACAAAGTGTTTCTGGAATTTTTTAGGCCCATTTAAGACAGAGATGCATTTTCAAAGCATCCCACTATTCTTAATAAACAAACCATACTTTACTATAGTTAATGGGGTAGATGCAGTCTAGTACCAAAGGGTACAATATCAATTTTTTATTTCAAAATTTTATTAAAATTTTTCATTCTTACTAATCTTTTTCTCTCAATTTGGGAATAATTTTTTATGTTCACCCATTTCTTAGTTTTCACATGTAGCACATATGAGTGTTGACTATTTATCAGGCACTGACTCAAGTGCTTTACCGTGTATTAACTAAAATGGTTTTCACAATGACCCAGCAAAATTGTTGCTGTTAGTAGTGTCCACATTTTATACTTGTAAAAAAAAAAAAAAGAAAGAAAAAGAAAAAAGAAGGGCAAAGAGTACCTAGAGTTACACAGCTAGCAAATACTTATCTTTCTAAGTGTTCCTTTTACTTATTAATTCTTCTTTGTGAAATTTATTTCCAGGAAATAAGAAAGGTTACTAGGAAGCCTACTAAGACTTTTTAGTAACACTATTGACCTAAAAAGTTAAATTGATCTTGCCTCTGTGAGACCAGATTAAAGAGGATAAGAGCTCTTTCTATAGCCATGAAGGCAACTATAGTGAGAGATCTTTTATAACTTGGAACTAAGGTAATCTCTGGTCTGGAACTCTGGCCTCGAAGAATTAGCTGTCACCCACAGATTATAAGATATGGTATGTGATAAAAGGAAAAGCTTGAGATTCATTAAAATAATAAGATGAGGGAGACAGGACATGAAAAATGATTTAAAAAAAAAACCTAAGAGAATTAAAACCCTGTTGACTGTATTATACCCTGCCCAAACATCAAGAAGATAGTCACAACAGAACTTGGAAAACAGTCCAAGAGTTAGAATGTGATTATCCAGGGCTATGCAAGAGTTATGAGTCTGGAACGCATAGACATTTTTCTTACACAAAGAGGTATGCTCTGTTTTCCAATAGGGATTGTTTATTAGATTTTCCTTGGCTTGAATGACATGTTTTTCAAGACTATCTACCTTTCTTTGAACTAATTTCATGCTGACTGACTTAGCAACTGTGCCAGTTATCAATTCATCACCTCTCAGCTCCAAATCCACTTTTATTACTTGCTCTGTGAGAATGCAGCTGGACCCTGTAAATATTTCTCCTTCACCATCGAGCATAATGTTATGCATGTGAGTAAGGGGACACTAGAGGAGCCAGAGTTTCTCTTCCTGATTCTGGTCTGCTCTCATCTCCAGATTCCTTCTGTGTGTGTCTTCTCTCCTACCAACTCCTGCAGTATGCAGCAGCCAGCAGCACTCAGTGGACAGCTGCTTCCTCAAATACCTACTTGAGCAACTCTGCAATCAATTCCAAGGTGTGGCACTGCCCTGTGGATAGCTTCCCTGACACCCCCAGAGACTGTGCTTCCAGCAAATTCTACTGGCGAGGCATCTCCTTGGCTTGTTACCCATCCAATGAGCCATGGCTCCCCCTCTCTGTTAAGATGTTTCTTTCTGAGATGCTCCATCTCAGCCCTAAGAGTAATAGCTGCTGTTTATACCTGTTAATTTCTGCGTTCTGTAGAGTTATTTACATGTCCTACTAGGCAATCCCTTATTACTCCAATTATTCTAGCATCGTTACTAATTCTTTATATTAAACATACCCTGTTTGAATTACTGGGTGGTTTTTCTCTGGCATGGTGATGTTTTCATTGTGGCTGATACTTAATTTTCTCTTCACACTTAGCATCTTTCCAAAATTCACTCAACTTCCCAGAATGCGAGATTCTTTAAAAGAATAGTCCTTGAATATGGGGCAAAAACAATTTCTTCATGATTTAGTTATACTTACCCTGTAATTAGGAAATTGGAATGCTAGTTTTTATATCAATCCCTTGTCAGTTTGGTTATTTGCTATTATCCCCCAGCCCAATCAAATCTGGATGTGCAAATGAAACCAATATTAGACCTGAAAATCTGAGTACAGACTTGGGGCTGCGATGATCTTATCAGGACACCACCACTGAGTTAGGCCTGTGTCAGCAGCCATCTGGCTTCTCTCCATAACAGCTCTGCCTTACCTCTTAAAATTGCAATGCCTAATGCTACTTTGCTACATTAGGAAAGATATAAATTTACCAAAATGGAAAATTTTAGTGATCCAAGAAAGAATCTTATCTTCTGGTTCATTTGTTTTGTGATCAGCAGGAGAGGTTAGGATAATATGGTGGTTACTGACAATGAAGCTGACCTACTAATTGGTCACAAGCCAATAGCCATCAATGTGCCATGAAAGCAAGCTGAAGACATCTCTGAACACTTAACCATTCCATTTTATAGATTAGAATTATTCTCCTCCATGAGACAGAGATAAACTCTTAATACTGAACTCCAAAGGATTTACCATCTAAATCACAAAGGGCAAGAAATTAAATGTTGGTCAAAAGACATTTCTACTTTGAATATTCAGTGTAAACTCATCTTTAATCTATTGCTGTTAGTTTTAAATGAAAGAGTCAAAAATAGACTTTGACCATATTAGGTCAAGAACTTGATCTCCAAATCACATTTTTAAACAACTGCCCGGCATTGCTTACATCAAAGGCACTCTATTCAGATCTGGAGCAAAGCACTTGGAGTAGTATATTGTGTTACCATAATTATAGAATTTAATCACATGCAATACAATGATAAAGGAGAGCATTCATCCATAGAAAGGGATGATTTCTTTCTGCTCCCCTTTCTTGTGTATCATCCATCATTGTTAAGAGAATCACAGACCCTTAAAACTAAAAAGAACTCATGAACTTATCCTTGGTTTCACAAATGCATAGAAACAACTTTAGGGGTTCATCCACTTTACACTTCCAACCAAAGCAATGAAACTCAAAATGGTCTTCAAAACTGGACAGTACTTATGTTTCTCTTCACACCTAGTAAGCTCCTTCTTGGAGCTGCAAAAGCTGCATGAATTCTGTACCCCAGATGTGCACAGTTTAATAGAAAGATAGGGTGTTTCATCAAACAGATGCATTCTTCCTAATTCTGATTAGTGTTGCTTTGTCTTACAACACTTTTTAAATACAGAAAACTATACAACATATGTTTTTATCTATTTTTCAAATTTGATTTGTTGATTATGTCTATTTGCTACTCAGTTCTAACCTTTTGGGTGACTTCTGCATATCAATAACTTATTCCTTATATGTTGGTTCTTATTAGTTTCATTCTCTTAATTTCCATCTTATTGGGAGGTATACCACTGAATCATACATGTTATCCACACTGTAGACTTTGATTTTCTAAAATACATTGCTTTTTTTGTGTATTTGAGTAAGAATGAACTTCACCCATAAAGTTAGATTGTGGGGAACTGCAGAGAGTAGGGACTCTTCTGTTCCTTTAGGGGTCTTTTCTGTTCTTTACTTTGACACTTCTTTTCAGAATCACCATAGGCATACACGATTGTCCGTGTGCATGGTGCTCTCTGGACTTGTGCAGTACACAACATACACGACAGTCTTTGATGATCTAGTTTCCTTTTTCTCCATTCCTAGTCTCTCCATTTCTTCCTCCTTCGTGGACTAAGGTTGGTTATAAGAGGCTTCATACTAGAAAAGTACCGCGTGGAATTAAAGACAACTAATTGTGACCAGTGTGATATCCAGTAGACATTTTTATCCCCAAAACAGCAGAGATGTTTTAAATTTTTACTTTTATTGCAATTAATATTTTGATTTTCGCATTTTTCTTTGACAAATTCTCTACCACAAAAAAGAGGCAGATACTAGAATATATTATTTTTCTGCTAGGTCAAATGGCAATTGATAAAAAGGAAAACTATTGATCCAGATGAAATGTCCAGTTTCATTTTCCAGCACTTTTCTGATATCTCCATAGTAAAGATAAGACATGGAGTTTGAACCAATGTTATCAGGTAGTACTGGGGGCAGAAAAAGGACTAGCAATTTTTTGTATGCTGGGTGCCAGGTGTTTTCCATGAATGCTATTGGAATGCACAGTATCCCCAAGAGGTAGGTATAGATGGGAAAAAACAAATAAAAGCAGCTTAATGAGGTTAAGTAACTTGCCCAAGGACCTGTAGCTAGTAAGTAATGGGAGCTCAATCAGGACTTAGATCTCTCTAACTCTCTAGTCCAATTACCTTTTAAACATTGTGTGTTGGTTCATTATGAAAAATGAAAACATAAGGTAGATATATATCAAGTTATCATGTACTCCCACCCCTATAGTAAACATTACTATTTCATCATATTTATCTCAGACCCTTTTAGAATAAAATGTTACAGGCCGTGCATGGTGGCTCATGCAGGTAATCCCAACACCCCAGCATTTTGGAAGGCTGAAGTGGAAGCATTGGTTGTGGTCAAGAGTTCAAGACCAGTCTGGGTAACATGGTGAGACATTTTCTCTACAAAAAATTTAAAGCTAGCCGGAAGTGATGGTGCATACCTGTAGCCTGGCTCCTCAGGAGACTGAGCTAGAAGGATCACTTGAGCCCAGGAGTTTGAAGTTGCAGTGAGTTGTGATCATGCCTCCGAACTCCAGCCCAGGTGACAGAGGGAGACTCTTTGTCTCCAAAAGAAAAAGTTACAGACAAAACTAAAGTCACCTATTCTGTCTTCCTTCTCTAAATCAACCACTAGCTGGGAAGTGCTTCCATCTCATTGAGGTTGTCATACATTACATATATGTCATTCATAGGAATGCAGATATAAGAAAATATGATCTATTATAAAATATGATTATTTTACTTTCTTTCATTAATGTATATAATACATTATGTGTATTATATATATGTATACATATATCATCATATATGTAATATGTAATATATATCATAATATATGTATACTTTTTGTTGCTTGATTTTTATACTCAAATTATATTTTATAAGATTTATTCATGTTTATAGAGCCACAACATGTAGTGTTTGCTCTTTGTAATTGTTTAATATTTTGTTGTTTGATTATTCCATGATTCTTTCTCCATTTTCTAATGGTGGTTATTTAAATGTTTTCAATGTTACCATTACAAATAATGCAACAGTGACTATTCTTTCTATGGATCCCCTTGTGAACATGTATAAGAATTTCTGTATTTAACGTTTCTAGTAGTTGAACTTCTGGGTCCTAGGATATGTGCATTAAATTGCCATGTGCACCCTCCCCATTCACATGTTAAAGCCTTAACCCCTTATGTGACTGCATTTGGAGATACAGCCTAATAAGGACATAAGGAGGTAATTAAGGTTAAATAACATCCTAAGGGTAGAGCCTATTCAAGGATTAGGGTCTTAGAAGAGAAGACATAGGATAACATATACCTTCTGTGTGTGTGTGTGTGTCTTTCTTTTTCTTTCTAGCGCACTCAAAGGAAAGGTCAAGTGAGGACAAAGTGGCCAGTGGCAAGCCAGGAAGAGAGCCCTCATCAGATACCAAAGCCTGCTAGACCCCCGATCTTGAACTTCCAGCCTCCAGAACTGTGAGAAATGAATTTCTGTTGTTTAAGACACCCAGCCTGTGGTGTTCTGTTACAGCAGCCTGAGAAGACTAAAACATGCATGTTCAATTTTTTTTTACACTGCCAAGTTGTTTCCCAAAATGTTCTGACTCCCACCCCACCAGCAGTGAAGATAGTTCTCCTGAGCTCCACTCCTGCCTCACCAGTGCTTTGCTGCCCACAACCTTGAGACTGTGCCAGGCCAAAGGCTCTGATTCCTTGAATTACATCCCCAACTCAAGAGATGCAGGATGCTACTGCATAATGATGTGCTGTAATTTTAGCTAAACTGTAAGCCTGAGAAGTGTTTTGAAGGATTCGTGTCTTCAGCCTCTTATATACACCAATTGTTCACAGTTTAGCTTCTTTAAAATAAAAATAACAAAACCACATAACTTGTTTTAGCTACCAGATATGTCTCTTTAGAATTTTTACCATACATTTTTTACACTGTGATTAACTCTGTTATCTAACTAACTTTTCAAACTGTACAACTATTTGTTATTTTAGAGATTTTGTTGTCTTGTTTTTACTCCTGTCTTTATCAAACATCAAAAGTAACTTTAACATAGTTCACTGGAGAAAAAGAGTAGGTTCTCCTACTTAAATTTTATTTCATGTTTATGTAGGTAATACTAATCTGTATTCAACAATTAAGTACATAGTAATTGAAATACTAAAAATGACCAGTGAGAAAGCTCACTAAAGTGAGGGTGGATGTGAAAGTGGGGCTAGATTCTAATACGGGCATACCTCACTTTAGTGCATTTCACACTAAATACTGTGTTTTTCACAAATTGAAGACCTGTAGCCACCCTGCACCAAGCACATGTATCAGCACCATGCTGCCAACAGCGGGTGCTCACCTTGTGTCTCTGCCACATCTGGGTAATTTTCACAACATTCCAAACTCTTATTATTATTACTATTAAGTCTATTACAATAATCTGTGGTCAGGGATCTTTGATGTTACTGTTGTCATTATTTGGGGGCACCAAGAACCATGCCCACAGCAGATGACAAACTTCTCTCCCTCTCCTAGGGTCTCCCGATTTCCTGAGACACAACAGTACTGAGAGTGGGCTGTTAGTAACCTTCCAATGGCCTTGAACTGGTCAAGTGAAAGAAAGAGCTGCATGTCTCTCATTTTAAGTCAAAAACTAGAAATAATCAAGTTGAGTGAGGACGGTATGTCAGAAGCCAAGAGGCCAAAAGTTGTAAATAGAAAGAAAAGAATTCTTGGAGAAAATTTAAAGTACTACTCCAGTGAACACGAATGATAAGAAAGTGAAACAGCCTATTTACTGATATAGAGGAAGTGTAGTGTTCTGGTTGGAAGATCAAACCAGCAGCAATATTCCCTTAAGACAAAGCCGAACGTGGGCCAGGGCCCTAACACTTCAAGTCTAGGAAGTCTGAGAGAGGTAGGGAAGCTATAGAAGAGAAGTTGAAAGTTAGCAGAGATTGGTTCATAAAGTTTAAGAAACGAAGCCATCTCCATTAACATAAATGTGCGAGGTGAGGCAGCAAGGCTGATGGAGAAGCTGCAGCAAGTTATTTAGAAGATCAAGCTGAGAACATTGATGAAGGCGGCTATATTAAACAACAGACTTTCAATGTAGGTGTTGACTTCTCCTGTCTAGCCATGAAAGTCCTAAAGTCCCAATATCAGGTCAATGCCCAGCCTCAAAAGTTCAAATACATTAAAAAATATAAAATAAAATAAATTTCAGGCCTTTTATTTAAGTCTTTGGTCCATCTTGAGTTGACTTTTGTATATGGTGAGCAATAGGGGTCCAGTTTTATTCTTTACAGATGACATGATCTTGTTTCCAGAAAAATCTAAAGACTCAAGCTAAAGATCTTATACATAAATTCAATATAGTTGCAGGGTTCATCAGCCTACAACAATCAGGAGCATTTCTATGCACCCATATTGAACTAGCTGAAAAAGAGATCAGTAAGGCAATATTATTTATAATAGCTTCCAAAAAATAACAGAAAATAAATTTAACCCAGTAAGTGATAAACTTCTACACAGAAAATTGTAAAACACTGATAAAAGAAATTTAAGAAGACACAGAAAATGGAAAAAATCCATGCTCCAGGATCAGAAAAATTAGTATTGTTAAAATGACCACTATCTCTGAGGTCAGTCCAACATAATACACTATACAAATCCACCAAGATCCTTTCTGTGGTGCTGTTTCAGGCCAGCTCATGAAGAATTCTCATATCTACCTTACAATTGCCCCTTAGTTCATTGCACATTAAAAGCCTTTAATCAAGGGGCGAAAACCTATAAAGGCTAGATTTCAAGAGTGGTTTCACTGATACCACCTCTTGGGATCTCTGATACCTAAACCAACTTAGCCACAGATCATTATACGAGCTCACATCAACTAACCTTTCCTGCCACTCCAGCCTCACTCCTCGAAATGAGTTTTGTGATACTTTATGGCATAACCTACCACAGTTAGGGAGGTCAAAATGGCAAAATAACCAGTCTGGTCACAAGGTTCTAAGTGCCCAGATATTCCAGCTTTTAAAATGCTAGAAAAAAGACCTTGCAATAAAGCAGGACAAGTTACTCTTTATTTAGAAACATTCATAACCAAATAGTGTAAACTAAGATGGCAGGTCTTATTTTCACTTGCTTTTACAATGGTAGAGACTTACAAAGCCTCTCATTTGTTGGATTAGACACACATTAATGTATCAGCCCAGCAGTTCTCCCAGTGTGGTCCATGGCGCTGAGAACCTGTAGGGGGACTATCAGGTCAAAACTTTTTATAATAATACTCAGGCCTTGTTTTCCTTTTCCAGGGTGTTGGTGTGTATACACTAACGGTGCAAAAGCAATGGAAGTTAAAACTGCCAGTGCCTTAGCACAAATCAAGTCTATGCTGGTAGTCATTACATTATTCACAGCCACACGTTCACAGGACAGAAAATGCTAATATCATTTGAAGAGTGTCCTTGATGAAGAAGTAAAAAATAAATTTTATTAAACGTAGACATTTGGATACAGGTTTCTAGAAATACTCTAGGTGAAGAAATGGTAAGTACACGTAAATGGTTTCTGCTGCATTTCAAAGGACAAGGGATGACTCAAGGAAAAGCATTAGAGTGAGTGTTTGCATACAACTAAGCTAGCCACTTTTTTCATAAAACACCATTTTTATTTTAAAAAGTAACTCAGAAAAACTATGGTTTTTCTAAGTGGTATCTTTGGTGGATTTTTTTTTTTTAAATTAGTGAAGTAGTCTTGCCACTTGAAGGAAAACAGAAAATTTTTGTTGCCAATCATAAAATTTGAGCTTTCAGGAGAAAACCCAGAATTTTTAAAAACCTGTATTTGCAACTATCAGCCCACCAACTTCCCAATACTTAAGGATATTTTTAAAAATAAGTTGGTGGTGCTTTTTGCCTCCTTGTCTACTTATCCTGCCACTAGAGACCTGTTTGCTGTCTATGGCAAACGTCTCCTGCTTTGTAAACTTCCTCACTCTGTAAACCTATCTTTCTCCTACTCAGTAAACTTTGCTCCATACTAAAAAAACAAAACAAAACAAAACGCTAGTTTGGCAGTTCTGATATTATACAGTGAAGTGTATCAACACTTGGAAGATCTCCATAATTCAGTAAACCAATATTTTCCAAATGATCCAGGTTAAAAAATATTTTTTAACTTATTTTAATGTAATAAAAAGGAACTGTTCATTGGTATGGTTTTGGATTCCATACTGCCGCTAACCTTTAAGAAACCATCACTTGTCAAGATTTGATGTGGTATCAAGGAAAATCCACAAATCTCTAAAAAGGCTATTAAAACGTTCCCCTGTTTTTAAATACATATCTGGGGGAACCTGAGTTTTATTTATACTTTAAACTGAAGAATGTATTACTACAGACTGAAAGCAGAAACATGTTTAAGAATCTTCTTGTCTTCCATTAAGCCGGAGATCAAATACATTTGCAAAAGTGTAAAGCAGTGGCACTCCTCTTAATAATTCTTTTTTGTTTGGGAAAATAAAGCTATTTTTTATTAAAATCATTATAAATGTTAACAAGTAATGAGGTTCATCACTTTATTTTTAACCAAATTAATAAATAGGTAACTTCACATTTATGTTTTAAATATCAATAGATAATGCATGTAAACCACAGTTCTCTGGTGTCCCCACTAAGTTTTGAACATGTAAAGGGCTCCTGAGACCAAAGAACTTAGGAACCTCTCTGTTGAACCATTAAAGATCTCTGTAGTTAATTGCTGATCTCAAGCGCCAGATAAAATTCTACCTTTTTATGTGGGGTCAAGGTTATTGGTGGTAAAACTCTGTCTACCTTAGAAGAAAAAATTCTTGGAAAGATACTTGCTAGCTCAGAGACTCAGAAGGTGAGTGGGAGCTAAGAATGCAAGGCGCAGTCTCAGCCACAGGAAGTCCTGCTGCGATACTGTTACAGGCATTGTATTGTTGGACAGAGCAGCTACGGCTGGCCCTGGAGCTCCTGGGCACCAAAGAGTGGGGCTTTCTTCCACCCCAAAGGCCTTTCAGCTCCACCACAGCCACCTGCAATAAGAGCACCAACAGTGAACACCGGTGTTCAACATTTTGGGGGGTGATCATCAGATTAGCCAAGCCTCATTCATGTGTCCTCATCCCAGTTGCCAGGGAGCTGGCAAAGACAACTTTTTTTTTTTATTAAATGATAGCTGTGTACATTAATGCAATTCTGGAGTACAGTGTGGTGTTTTCATATACCATTTAAAATATTTTCAACAAACTGGTTAACATAGCCTTCATGTCATTTTCTTAGTTATTGTGTTAAGACATTTATATTCTACTTTTAGAAAGATTCACTTGTACCCTTGTAAGATAAACCATAGAGGTGATCCCTCGAATCACCCTCCCTCCCCCATCTCCCCTTCCCCCTCCCCATATTCTTAGCCCCCATAGGAACTTAATGTTGACAATTTTGTTTTCACTCTTATAGGTATCTTTGAGGCTTTTCAGCTTGTGGAATTTTGCTAGGCAACTTAACATGCTGAGCTATGTATAGAAAATTCTTTATGCTAAGTTGACAAAACCTGGTGAAACGCTTGAAAATTTTTAGATTAATACAATGTTTTATGACCCAGTTACATGCCTATATGAAAGTTTACTTTAAAAGTATGCATAAAGATAGTTTGGGTTAGATTATGATGCACAGTGTTTGCAATAATACGAACAGTAACAGTAATGCTATACCAGTAGTCGTGAATTAATGAACAGGGCTGATAGCACAAATATTATCAATTTATTGCATTTTTATAATGTGTCATCAATATTATCAGTATAAAAGGTAAATATCAGAGATGTAGGCATTGGGACATATATTCTTTGTTTAAAAAACAGAGTCACAGAGTAGAGAGAGAATGACATGGAGGGGGTCAGACAAATTTATAGGGTGAAAGTGGGCAAAGAATAAAAAGAGAATATCATGATTTTCCAATGTAGAATATTTTTAATCTTCATGAAAGATGCATTATTTTAATAATTACAATTGAAAACAAATTTTAAAGACTTGTGGTGCAAATTGGAGTCAGTAGTTTTAAGTATGTTTTTATTTTTCCTGAGTTGTAAAAGTAACGATAGCCTCATGGACCAGTAGAGGGCATAATCTTCCTGTGGTAGACTTCAGATGTCCTCTTGAAGACATTATTGAGCAAAGTATACTGTTCCTTGCTAAAAACGTGGCTTTCCAGATGTTGTTCTAGAAGTATTCTATTAATTTACTTTTATACATTTTGTTAAATAATTGTAAACAACCATCAACTATCAGCATACTTCATATTTACTTGTATCCTCTTTGTCAAAAGCAAAAGGCTTCACTTAGCAGGGGCATTCTTCCCAAGGGATATACTAAAGTGCATAACGAACACTTTCCATCTTATGGATAGTATCTAGTGTGCTGCCTAAGAAAGGTTCCTGTTGGCCTTGAGTTTAACATGAAGGCAGTGTCTAGTTGGGACTACATGTTTTTTGGTGGAAGCTTTTGGTAAAAGCTGTGAAGAAAAAGACATTAAGATGAAATTTAAAACTTACTTCTCAACTGTAAAGCTTCTCACATGGATTTCTATAGGCCCTTTCCATGACTCAGGACATCATGGGTGTTTTGGATAGTCTGAATTTTGCTTCCTAATGAAGAAATAAGTTAAGAACACCACCATATCCAAGATGGCACAAAGTAAATGCTACTAAATTCTATATTTTTTGATCCTCACTATCTACTCTTGCTGTGAGATTTTGGCTTTTACAGAAGTTTGAAATTTGCCATTGAATTATGATTTAGCAGTGACTGGCATATCTTTTTACCCCCTTTTTACCACCCAGTATAAGAAGCATCGCTCTTCTCCTGCACATACCAACAACTTTGCAAAGTCTGTGGTCAACCTTGTGGATTCCGTAAGTATCCCAGTTTTCCTGAACCTATTTTTACCAAGATGGAATGGTTTATATCTCTTTCTTATTTGCTTACTTGTTACTTTAATTATTTCTGAGACAAAAGTAAAGATGTGATCCTTAAGCTCATCTGGCTAAGAAATGATAGGGTGATCTGCTTTACAAAGAGCAGTGCTCTCAGAGTTTTAGGGGACTGTTGATTTATCCTCAGAATCCTAAAAATGCATTAATGTTGCTTCTAAGTGAGATGGAGACTTTATTATCACCAGAGTCTATGGGGGACAAAACAATGGAAAATTTGCTAGAACAAGAGTAGACATTATACTTGGTAAGCGAGACTTGGTTAATAACCAGTTGATATGTTTAAAAATTTATGTTGTTAGCAGAGAAGAACTAATAGACTGAGGCAGAATATGTTTAGAGAATATAGATAATATACAATTTTTTTTTAATGACACAAATTCAAGTTCTTAGTTTTCCCATTAGTGAAGTGTTTCAGACTTTATTTCTAGTTGACAAAATTATGTAGTTTATCAGTCAATCCCAAATGAAAACTAATTTGAGACAATAAAATATGTATTTCCTTTCAAAGACTTCTAAATATGCAAATCATCAATATTAATGTCTCCCCCATTTTGTAAGTTACAGAGAATGGTGGTTAAGATTTTCATCCTTTTTCATGCCTTAGGTAGGAACTCCATAATATGAATAAATGAAACAATTTAACTAGTCATAAATTAAATATTATAGCATATGACTTTATATATTTTAAAGTGCTGTTTTGTTCAGCTGAATATGTTTTTATGTGGTATTTATTATATATTCTGTCTTAAGGGGAATAGAATCTTTTTATAAATTTCCAAACATTTAAATGATATTTATTTACCCCAAAGGAACATTTTCTCTCCTGCCTTTTAAAAAAAGTCCAACAACCTGTGATCACGTAAATATTCATAATGTATGTTGTGTGCTTCGTGGGCGCAACTGAGCAAAGTGTAATACGAGTGGATATGCATAGATTACATTGCATGGAGTTGGGACTAAACCCTCTGAGACCCGGTTTATACCTGGTTTATTAATTTTTTTAAATTTCAGCTCTCATCATTTTTCTCAGAGGAAAACTATAGGTGAATATGGAAAAAAGTATCTTCAACGCGTCTTCTTCCCTCCAAAAGCTATTTTCTTGGCGGCATCTCTTTATTAGTCATTTCAGCCTGTTTAAATAGAATCACATCTTGCAAAGTGCAAATTTTATTTTGGGTTACCCTATAGGGTTCTGAAGCTGACCATTAATTTTAGAAGACTTACCTTGCTTTTGTTGTGAAGTGTCATAGCTTCAATCTGATTTAGGCATAATGACATTCTCCCTCAGTGCATTTAGAGATCAGCCATTGTTTTCTTAATTAGCTTGAAAATAGGACAGAATGATAGCATTATTTGAAGTTGCTAAAGTGTGTGAATTATTTAGCTACTGGGCCCCAAAGTAAAGAAAGACCACAAAAGGTGACAATTTAAATATTTTGAGTGATCTCACCCTGTGGCAAGGGTAAGATGAATGAGTATAAATCTACTCTTTTTTGGCCTGGGATCCGTAATTCTCTCTCTCTCTGTCTTTCTCTCAATGTTGTTTTACTTTCCACATAACTTGACCTTGAAAGGAAAGCCAGCCAGATTGTTGGGTGCTTGTCTGCAGGTTTAGTGGCCTGTTCCAATACTGCAGGAATAAAATGGTTACTTAGAGCCAGTGTTCGAGGCTCCAAACTGTTACTCTCCATGAGGTCTGGAAGGGTGATTGCTCCGAGCCCGGTTTTCAATTTATGTCCTGACTTAAGCTTCTCTACTGTCTATCCGTTAGTGAGATGCCAGGTCCCTCAATGTGTCAGTCTGTGATTGAAATAACATTATAGGAGAGTTAGGGACATGAGACAGAATTGCAATGTTCTTTCTTTCTGCTTGGAAAAGAGAAAGAAAGAGAAGATTCTCTGTGATGAGCTAATTATATGACCGTGTTCTCCTCTCACCTCCCCCTTCCTGTCCTTCCACTGACTCTGGTTCACTGAATGTGCATGTTTGACCCAGTGTTTTCCTCCTGCACCTGTCCTGTTGTATACCCTCAGATTTACAAGGAGCAGCTCAACACCAGGGTCGTCCTGGTGGCTGTGGAGACCTGGACTGAGAAGGATCATATTGACATCACCACCAACCCTGTGCAGATGCTCCATGAGTTCTCCAAATACCGGCAACGTATCAAGCAGCATGCAGACGCCGTGCACCTCATCTCGTATGTACCCGCTTAAGCTCCGGTTGCAGTCTTTGGTTTAACATTTATCTTTGCCCCTTTATTGTGTCAGTAAGTTAAAAATCAGAAAATAGTTAGTCGAACAGTATTGTTGTTGATTGCCCTGTTATATAAGAAGACAGAGACAGGATGTCCAGTGCTGGGATGCTGGTGATTCTGTGGCTATTAGATTTACCTTTAGAGCACATGCATAACGTCCATCTTCAGGGTCAACTCACCATCCAAGAAGGTTGCTGGTGCTCCAGTCTTCATGACAGGCTACAAGAAGGATAGGCAGGGAGAAGGGCAAAGGGTGCTCCTTTTAGCCAAGCTAGTTTCTGTAAAGTGAATTTCCTGTAAGCTTACACACATCAGTTTTATCGGCATCATATAGTGTAGTTACATGCACATACCTAGCTGCAAGAGAGGCTAGAAAATATAATTTTTTTAGATGAACCATTGAATGAAATTAAGTTTCGATCACTAAGGATGAAGGGTTCCATATTTTCTTTTTATTAATATAATTTGTTCATAATTACATTTCTATACTAAGTTGTCCCCTTTCCCATTCATGGCAAAGCTCTTTCCAGACAATTCTTCAGGGTTCTGTCCTGGAATCAAACTAACCAAAGTATTCCTTTTTTTCCTTCTACCTTTAACATTTACTTTCTTTCCTTTCAGTCTTTAATCAACAACTTACAGTAATCAGCAATATTTTGTATAACTACTGGATATTCTCTATTAGGAGAAAGTCAAGGGCTGTGGTCTGTTTATTTTTGTGTTTTCAAATCCTATGCCAGAACACGACGCTTAGTAGCTACTCAATTAATGTTTGCTCACCCCAAATTATTTAATATCACATCAGTTGAAAGGTAATTCTGACAACATCAAATGAAAGGTGTTTCAAATGCAGTTTTTGATTTCTTGGAAGAGGATGGTTCTGGAGTGTTCAGAGTAGGTATATTTGGGGAGCGTTTATTGGATGGCCACCACATTGGTGTTCTAATAGCACTTCTCTTTCTGAAGGCGGGTGACGTTCCACTACAAGAGAAGCAGTCTGAGTTACTTTGGAGGTGTCTGTTCTCGCACAAGAGGAGTTGGTGTGAATGAGGTAAATTTTATCATTTTCTTAAAGTAGAGCTTTATCTTGGCATCTGTTCTCTTTCTTCCCTGTGGCCCACTTTACACTTCTCATGTGTGTTGAGGATGATGACATCGATTATGTAGCATGAGTGGGTTATGTTGTTAATAAGTAGAACCCCAGATGGTCCTTTGGATCCATGATGATGTCTTTGGTTATTATAACGATCATTTTTCAGATTTATCAGGGAAATGCAAGCTGAAGATTGGCCCAGAGATTTTTAGGCTCTGTAAATAGGAGATTAAGTTTTTATAAGCTTATTAATCCTTCTTTTATAACTTTTATTTTTAGTTATAGATGCTCTTCTGCCCATGTCAGATTTAACTCGTTTAAATAAAGGGCTTATGATATTAATATTATAGCTTTTATTTTTCTCCCTCTGTATATTTTTTCACTTTTATAACATCTACCTACCTGTCTATAGAATGAATTCAAACAGATAGTTCCTTAATTTCATTGCTTAAGTTTTAATACCTTCATTTGTATAAATGAAATTCTTAAGTGGCAGCAGCACCCAAATATTTTTTAAATCTCATTATTTAAGTTTTTTAATGAGATTTCCTTTATTTTTATAAAGGAAATTCTTAGGTGGCAATAGCCCCCAAGAGCCTAACCAATTATATCTAAACCCTGGTCAATCTTGGCATCTATTATACTAGTTTATTCCAGTAGCCATCATTTGCTGGTGACCTCACTTGACATATTAATAGTACATTGACATTATTCCTGGATTGGTATGAGTTAAATTGGAGCACAGCCTTTTGTGACTTGCATTTTATATTTCCATGTGAGAGCTTCAAGTTCTGAGAGTTGCTACCTAGTAAGAGGGGACTTTCTGCTTCTTGGGCCCAGTTGCAAAGAGAAAGTGAGAAGTTGTATGCTCCATCTTTAGATACTGTGAGGCTCTACTTAGGGAAGTGAGATGATATGTGGTAACAAGAAATAATAACTAGCTTTGTGCACTCTCTCAAATGTTTCCCACACACTTCCAACTCTGAAAAACAGTATGGTCTTCCAATGGCAGTGGCACAAGTGTTATCGCAGAGCCTGGCTCAAAACCTTGGAATCCAATGGGAACCTTCTAGCAGAAAGCCAAGTATGTATATTGACCTTGTTTCTCACTTTCATGTGCCATTCTGTATAATGCATGTCCAGTCAATAAATCAATATTTTTCATTCAAGCCATTGTAGTTTAATTGTAGTATAGCTCCTTCCTCTACAACAAGTTTACAAAAGGAGCAAGTAGAGATAATTCTTAATCTCTTTGGGTTGTAGAAATATTTCCCTTTCTAAATCCATAACATCATCCTTAGTTTCCCAAGGTGTGACTCAGCAATTTCTCACACTGCAGAGTGCTGGGATTGGGGGTGGGGAATAACACCCTCTGGTTTCTAACAGTTGAGTATAGACAAAAGATGCTAGAGGAGCCTCCATCACAATTATCATGTTACAGTGGCATTGAGAAACAGCTTAGATCTGGAGTCAAAAACGAGTTCATATTTAAATTCTAGTTAAACATGCGCATCTAGTCACACTAGAAAAGTTGGAGAAGAAGGCTGCCCAGTAGGTAGACCCACCCCTAGAGTCTTTTAAGCATGGAGACCAATGTAAGAGGCTAGGATTCTCCACTAGTGGCTAGGCAGGTCCAAGAGGGAGTACAAACAAGGGCCACAAATCCTAGCCAGTAAAAAACGAAGACTGGTAGGTGTTAACTTTTTTCACTAATCATATGAGAGACAGATAGAAAAATAGGTCTGATTTATATAGTGGGCTAAGTGTCAAGGGCTCACAGTAATTTTAGGGGTCCATGAAAATTCTTAATTGCTTTTAAAATCAGATTAAAAGCAAAGCTGGATTATATTCCTCTTTATGCCAACAGAGTAGTAAAATATACATTTTTCACATATTTTTATAGTTGAATACCTTCAGCCCACATAAGTGTGATCCTGTGAAAAGAGAGACCAGTATGTTCATTCATACTATTTATTTAACTAGAAATTAAGTGGAAGTCCCTCTGTGAAAATGTCAGGCCTCCCTTTCTATCTCAACCTCACTAAAGAAGAAAAGGACAAAATTGACCTTAATATCACCCTACATTTTATACTTTTTTGTCATTAATGCAGAGCATTATAAAAAAATTGAAACAAAATGTATATCAAAAGACTTCTTGATTCCTTTTAAAGGTATATGAGGTCTTTGAGTAACGTGGCTGTCACAAGTGTCTGCTGGCATTTTACAAATCACCAAATCTTTCATTTGTTATCTGGCTCAGAGTATTTGGTTTCCCAAAGAAACAGCTAGTTCACATTAAAGGAGGTTTAGAGTTTCAACAACTGGCACAGATACCTTAAAATCAGAAAGGAGTGTGACTAGGTTTACATGCTTGATTGGAAATCTGGGGACCTGGAAGAGAGATGGGTGAGAGAGGTTACTGAGTTGGATGGTGGAGTGGGGTGAGAAACAGAATTCCTTCCTAATGCCTGCTGTAGTTTCTTCCCTCTTAAAACTCTTTATTCCTTTGTGAATTGTTTGTTTAGGTAGCTATTTCATGGGTTATAAAGTTAATTTTAAAAGAGCAAAGAGAGGGAAGGAGGAAGGGGCGTGGGGGATCATGGTGTGGCACACCTTTGGGGGGCAGGACACAATTATAAAAGGGACTTTACCTAACAAATGCAATCAGTGGAACCTGGTTCTTTGTACCCTCAGGGAATTCCCAACAATTAAAAAAAAAAAAAAAAAAAAAAAAGAAGCCACAATGTTAAGCCATCTTTAAAAAGAAATTCACTTGAAAGTCTTTTTTAAAAAATATCTTTTTCAGTGATAGAAAAGAGAATAGGAAAAAATGAATTAAAAGAGCTCATCACAGTATCAATATGTCAGTCTCTGGTATTTAAATTAGGTCTGTGATTGTTACTTGAGTGTCTACACTTCTGTTTTAGATTGCTCTCTTTTACTAAATGTTTTAGCACAGTGTTCTTCAAGTCCTTGGCTGATTGTCACTTTGACCCTAGCAAATTGAGATCTTTTCTTTAACTTACGATATGCTCTGTTAGAAAACTTCAGTGGTGGATTGGCACCTGTAGCACAGTGGTTATAGTGCTGGCCACATACACCCAGGCTGGCAGGTTTGAACCTAGCCTGGGGCTGTTGAACAACTATGACAATTGCTATAAGAAAATAGCTGGGGACAGCATCTGTGGCTCAAAGGAGTAGGGCACCAGCCCCATATACCAGAGGTGGTAGGTTCAAACCCAGCCCTGGCCAAAAACTGCAAAAAAAAAAAAAGAAAGAAAGAAAGAAAAGAAAATAGCCAGGCGTTGTGGTGGGCACCTATAGTCCCAGCTACCTGGGAGGCTGAGGCAAGAGAATCGCTTAAGCCCAAGAGTTTGAGGTTGCTGTGAGCTGTGACGCCACAGCACTGTACCAAGGGTGACATAGTGACCAGGTTCCACTGATTGCATTTGTTAGGTAAAGTCCCTCTTATATTTCTGTCTCAAAAATAAAAGAAAACTTCAATGGCGATTAGTTGTGTTTGTGTAAGCTCACAGGCACACCATCTTGTGTGGACCCTGGAACCACTCTGGGAGATAGGCAGAGAGACCAATTCCATTTTAGAGGTGGAAACCTGAGACCCGAGAAACATGAAGTCACTTGCTTCAAGTTGGGGGGAACTTGGCCTTGAACTCAGGCTTTCCAGTTCCTAGACGAGGGTGCTTTTCACTAAACACAGAAAATAGGAACCTAATTGAGGTGTAGGAGTTACAAAAATGAAGAGAGGCACAACTTTATTTCTTGTAAACTGTCTTTTTAGGAAGTGGCCTGTGCTTCTGAAAAAGATAAGGAAAGATTAAAAAAAATAAATTTTGTTCTATGAGACTTCACACACTGTACCTATCTGACATGGAATTGGTAATAAAGAATTATTGTAAGGAGGTGTAATGCAGATTAAAGATGTGACTTTTGTTGTTTCCTTTTTCTTCTGTTGCGTTTATTGTTTCACTGGACTAGAATGTGACTGCACAGAATCCTGGGGTGGCTGCATCATGGAGGAAACAGGGTAAATTTTCATCATACATGGATTTGATCTATGCCTTTTACTAAAATTGCTGGGTATAATTAGAAACGCAATCTTGCAGGTACTAAGCTAAGTACGGTATAAATTCAGTAATGAATTATCTGATATTTTAAAACTGAGAGGGCTAATTTACTTCATATTTTAACTTTTCATGTAAGGTTGGTGATAACAGTAAAATGTATTAACTACTTCTTATTAACTCTTAAAGGAAAGAAGCACATTATTTAGATGCATCTAAGTTTAGTAAAGGCATTAATTTTTTAGTACACTTAGAATAAAAGCTGGTTGTCTACCTGAAGCTGTCAGAGAAAATCAATTTCGTCATCAATTTACATTTTAAGGAACTCATAAATATCTGTGTTTACAGTAATAAAGTTTTTACTCTACTGCTTATATAATCAATAAAGCTTTTTTTGAAAAATTAAGACATTTATTATATCTAACTTAGGAAGTCTTTTAGTGACAGACATTTGAACATTCCATCACCTGTCTTCTTTTTTGTGTGTATACTTTGGGAGCTAGAATTGCTGCCCCAGAATTGCTGGTCCCTCAGTGAACCTGTCTATAAACATTGCCCCTATTCCCAGGGGTAATGGGAGTCACTGGCCCCAGGCCCCATGGGAGCCACTGCCCCCAGACCCCTAAGCCATCACCCACTTGCAGTAATAGGAGAGATGCCCTCTGGTCCTACTCCTATCCTCTGAGCCCTGGTTACTAGAGGCCTGGCCTCCTTGGACAGAGCCCATCCTTATTCTTCCACCAGACCCTCCCAGGAGTCCAGCTCTGGGGGAGAAGAGGAGAGTGAGCAGAGGGTTTGCATAGCTGGCCATTCTGCATTAGAACACATTTCTGGAAATGTAGTTTAAACCCCAAACGCTTAGCTTTTATGCTCCCCCTACTATTGCTGTTAGTAATTTATGTTTGACACATTGATGTTATAAGTTACTATTCATAGTTTATGGCTGAACCAGGCTTTTGTGAGGACTGCTATGGGAAGGTGACACCATTTCTAACATTGGCTCTAAGGGAGATGTCTTCTAAACTCCCAATTTCTAAGTGAGTTTTTAGATTGACTATGCATAGGATATAATAAAACTATTCAAAGTTAATATACATTTTCTCAAGTCTACATTTCTATATGGTTCTTATAAGAGAGCGCTTTGAATAGCGGCAAGTTTTTCCTACTTCTGTAAACTATCCCCATACATCACAGTACATAAGACGATTGGATTACACTCCAGAAAATGTGGCCTGCTCACTCTCAAATCATGCACTATTATAAACATTCCCAAGGCATAGGTGTTTTTGATTCAGTTTAACCTTGACCATGTGCATGCCATTCTCCTGTGTACTGACATAGAGGTGGTAATACGTTATGTATATCACAGAGAGACTTACTTTATATTCCTGCTAAATCATGAATATTACTAAATAGTATTTGAAATTGAGAATAAAGAGCTATTATTCATGGGAGCTTACCCTAATTCTTGTATGTATTACACTCTAAAAATTTTTACTTGTATGTATACACACTAAAAATGTATGTACATAAACATATGTGGTCTAACACATCCCTTTAGCATTTCCTTGCTTACCTGTGTTCCAGCAGTGTTGAAGCCTGCATCACAGAGCTTTTAATAAATTGGCCCTCACAAATCTCTGCCAGCGTGAGACCTAGTAGGTTCATGAGCTTCTTTTATTCACGACAGAGACAAAAAGGTGCTTGCTTTTACTGAGACATAGCAAATCAAAATCACTGCACTTTAAAACACAGCCTAGATGAAAAGGTTTTGTAATGAACTTTTCAAAAACTGTTTCAAGCTAGGTCACAAAAGGGCTTGACTGCTGAGGAAATTGTAACCTAGACCCCAAATCTGTGATTTTCCTTGATTTTCTATCTTTGCGAACTCTGCTACACACAATTATTTCGCAATTTGGGCATAAGTGCCTTGTCAAAATTTGTGTATCTAGCTCCAGAGTGAACATTTTGTTCTAATCCAAAGGTTTTAATTTTCTTCTCTGATGATTGCTTTTGGTAAATTATTTACATAATTGATTCTTTATTTCTTCAGGGTATCCCATTCCCGAAAATTCTCAAAGTGCAGCATTTTGGAGTATAGAGACTTCTTACAGAGAGGGGGTGGAGCTTGCCTTTTCAACAGGCCAACAAAGGTTAGTGACTTACAAAGCATAATTAGGTCTCCAGTGTTTTACAGTGGAACAGGGCTGATTATCAGATACTTGTCTTGAAAAGTAGGTTTCTTGTCAATCAGATTAGTATTTAGTTATAAAAAGCTTTATCATGCTGAAGGCTCAGACTGGTTTAAATGAATGACAAAACTATAAATTCAGTGTTCTGAGTGTTTTTCAGTGCCAGCTATATGCACTCCTTCAAAAAACAAATAATCTTTCTGTTAAAATATCTTTGAAATTTTCATATTAATTTATTTTACCCTGCTGCTAAGAAACAGTGGGTCAAATTAAGATAAAATATTACTTTAACTCATTTTGCTGACAAAAACCCCATTTTCTATTGATATTCTTTCTAGGGGCCTAACTAATTTCTTGACTTTTTATTTAATGGTCTGTTTTCCTGGGAAGATGGCATTATTAGTATCAGCCAAACAAAAAAATGGCCTAAGTATTTATGGATCTCATACGTATGTATTTATATTACATCGTATCTTTACCTAGAAAGGCTCATGTTGTCAAGTGGCATTTCATAAGATTTGTATGTGCGGTGCAACAATCCCTTATCTACAAATCCTTAATTCAAAAAATTCTAAAAACTTTCAATGGTGTTTTTTATGCACTTGCAGAAAATATATTTGACAGCACAACTTTCCTAAACTGGAAATCTTTATTTATCCCTCATAGTATAAATATTCATAAGTCTTACTGCAGAAATATTGCTGCATTTAGTTATAGGGTATAGTCAGGCCTCTGGGGACTTTTTTTTTTTTTTTTTTTTGAGACAAAGTCTTATTCTGTTACCCAGGCTAGAGTGCCATGGCCTCAGCCTAGTTCACAGCACTCTCAAACTCTTGGGCTCAAGTGATCCTCTTGCCTCAGCCTCCTGAGTAGCTGGGACTGCAGGCACCTACTACCACACCCAGATTTCTATTTTTTTTTTAGACAGAGTCTCATTTTGTTACCCTCCATAGAGTGCTGTGGCGTCATAGCTCACAGCAACCTCAAACTCTTGGGCTTAGTGATTCTTTTGCCTCAGCCTCCCAAGTAGCTCAGACTACAGGCTCCTGCCACAACACTTGGCTATTTTTTTGCTGTTGTAGTTGTCATTGTTTAGCTGGCCCAGGCCGGGTTCAAACCCACCAGCCTTGGTGTATGTGGCTGGCACCGTAACCACTGTGCTATGGGCGCTGAGCCTAATTTTTCTATTTTTAGTAGAGATGAGGTCTTGTTTCTGCTCAGGCTGGTCTCAAAGTCCTGAGCTTAAGAGACTCTCCCACCTCAGCCTCTCGGAGACTAGGATTATAGGCATGAATCACCAGGCCTGGCTTGGGATAGTCCCTCCCTTGGGACTATTACATAGAACATGTTAAATGCATCATGATGTGGTGAAGCTAGAATTCTCAAACTCCCTGGCTATAAAGCTTTCAGGTAGGGGATTATAGACCTATAGTAGCGTATTTGGAAATGAAGCTGCTCAGGAGGCAAAAGAGACAGGACTGATGCTAATTCACAGATAGTATAGAAGTTCTAAAATGGCAAATTTCATATTTCCTTTTAAAATAGTACTTCATTACTGGAACATAGTTCACTGCTATATAAAATGTTTAATACTCTGCAAATTGAGAGAGCAGTGATACCATATTAACCTTTTAAAAAAATCAGTGACTAATGCAGATAACTGACAGAATAATTTATTCCTATACACCCATAATTAAGTGATACTGCCGCAGTCAGAAGATGGTAGTTTGATGTCTGACATCTGTGTAAAAATCTCAGGAAGGCGGAAAAAGAAACAGGACTTATAAAGTGACCTTGCCTCATTAAAATTGGCCGCCTGCCTTTCACGGCATTGATCTCAATGCAGCAGAAATCTGAAAGCTTCGAAGTGTTTAAAATAGGTGAAATAAGTGATATCGAACTAATACGAGCTGCTGGCATTTTTGAATTGCAGTATACAAGACTAATTGTCCCTACCTTGCAGCTTACCAGGCAATTATAAACATCACGCCTGAAGAAACAACTGTAACTTGTTTGCAAAGGTTAAGGCGTCTCGCAGACGCGTACATCCATCACTGGATTTCTGAAATTGCCTGTGAGTCAGAAGAAAATTATTCCAATAACGTGGAAACTAAATAACAATAATTATACATCTTTAATTCTAAAAGTTAGTGGATATGGAGTTATTTCTTGTTTTAAACTACCTACCACGGTGATTAAAAAACTCTACGGATTCCAGTAGATTAGTTCATGTGCATATTTCAAAGAACAGACTTTATCCCCAAGTGGTTTTAGTCAGGGAATGTATGTATATGCACATTTTATGTGCTATTTTTACATTATCTGCTTGCCTGTTTTCTATGCTTTGGGAATCTTTCCCACTGTCGTGTTTGTGACAGTGACCCATCTCGGGACAGAGGACGAGTCCTTAGAATGGGAGATTGGGAGGCCGAGTCCAAAGTGGTTGGTTATGGTTATGGCCAGCAGGTGTCTTTCCCACTTTCTCCTGCCTGCCATTCTGAATACCACAGAGGTCAGGACTGTTGATTTCGCTCATTGGATGTTTTCATAGGAGAGTCCCACCAAGTCGCCTGGAAACCTGCCTTCTTTCTCATCATAGTTTTACCTTCCTGGAAGTGGAAAGCAGATCATGTCTATTTCAGGTGGACCCAGCAGAAGGCAGTGCTTCCTTGGGGGTTTGGTCAGCTGCTGGGGATGGAACCTGTTTCTCCCTCTCACATTCAGACTCTGACCGTTTAGGCTGGGATGTGCTTCACCAGTTTTCATTCCGATGTGGTGATCATGCCCACAGAAATCCTTCCCCCTAGCTGGGGGGAAATAGGCACATTTCTCATAAACAACCAACTACTTCAATAATTGGGTTTATTTGGCAAGCAGGTCCACAGCACCAGCAGAATGGATTATCCCAGAAACTTGACTTCTCCACTGCTCTGGGAGTGATTGAGGGATTTCTCTGTGTCCAAACATGTGGGTTAATAGGCTTCAGACAGTGCAGATTTCTTTTCAATGACGATGATGAGCTTGTGTTTTTAGCAAAAAATTTTTGTAAGTTTATTTGCATTTACTTAATTATATATATCACATTTGGCTGCAAATGAAGTATATTTATCTTTTTGACAATTTTTATGGCTTCTCAGCTGCCTTGAAACAAGACAGCAAATTAGGTATCTGTGAGTCTTATTAGCAAGGCATTTTAGCTCCATTAGCAAATGTGAAAAATGATCTATTCCTCATGACAGCTTGTCTCCATAGAAAGTAACTCTAATGCTAGAGGTTGTCTGTGGAGCCCACTACCAGAGAATCCCACCAAGAGATCTATCTCATTTTTTTTTTTTTTGAGACAGAATCTCAGTTACTCTGGGTAGAATGCCATGGCGTCATCATAGTTCATGGCAACCTCAAACTCTTGGCTCAGGTGGTCCTCTAGCCTCAGCCTGTCTAGTAGCTGGGACTACAGGTGCCTACCACAATGCCCAGCTACCTTTTTTTTTTTTTTTTTAGTAGAGGTGGCATCCTGCTCTTGCTCAGTCTGGTCTTGAACTCCTGAGCTCAGGTAATCCACCTGCCTTGGCCTCTCAGAGTGCTAGGATTACAGGTGTGAACTACCATGCTCAGCCTACTCCATTTTAAATATTTTTTTAAGTATGATTAATAGGTGAAAAGTATATTCTGCACAGATATCACTTATAAGATGCCATAACAACAGATCACAAAAGAATATTGTATGGTAGCTGATTACAGGACCATGGATGTGGCCTGGATAGTGTGTTGATTATATATAATAAGTTGAATTTTTTTTCTTTCTCTAATGTCTTTCAGCTGTTTGAGCCCACAGAATGTGGCAATGGCTATGTAGAAGCTGGGGAGGAATGTGACTGTGGCTTCCACGTGGTAGGTATAAGAGACCTTTCCTACCTGCAGTGCAAGATCTTACCCAGAGCAGACAGAATCACATTAATGAGAGGCCATGCTATCATTCACTGTGGTTTCACTGCTTCCTTTTTGATCTCACTGATCAATGCTTAATCCCAGCTCAGACATGTTAGAATTAGTTATGTTCTTATGGCCTTGTCTGGGAAAACTTAATGGATTCTCCTAATCATCAGGTTCCTGACCTCTTAAAAATTTATAGCTCATATTCAGCTCAAGATAAGTTTTACCGAATCATCGAACATTCTTTCCATGTACTTTGTATTATTTTTGTCTTTATAAAACTAGATTGGGTATTAATAATGTAGTAGAGCTAATCAGGGGTATGCTAAAAAATAAGTTTCCTTTTTGCTAGAGAAGCTCTTTTACAGACGATCATACTTAGCAGAGAAATCTAGCAGGAAGGGATCTGTCATTGATGAAAGCAATTCCCCAAATGTTTGCTTACAATCGTATAAATCTACTCATTTGGATTATGTGTGCCATGTGTGGAGAAAATACTGCATGCCTCCCAGGGACGGTTCTTCGCTGACTCACATGAAGTATTTTCTCCAGGAATGTTATGGGTTGTGCTGTAAGAAATGCTCTCTCTCCAATGGCGCCCACTGCAGCGACGGGCCCTGCTGCAACAACACGTCATGTCTTGTGAGTTCCCTGGCAGTAGCCTCTTTTCTTTTAATTGAGAGATTAGCCAAGTTATCTCCACATGTACACTGAGCATTTTTATAGCTTGTCACAAACTTCGCTGGTTACGATGCGCATACTAGCCTGGCGGTTTTGTAGGATCAATAAATCTCTTCAAATTCTGAAGGTCACAACATTTATCTTTCATATATTATTCTCTATCAACTACCTTATCCTCCAATGCCTCATTAAGAAATTATAACTATACTGCTTCCCAAGTAAACATTGAGAGTTACCCTACTTAATGGATGAAAACCACATTAAATTGTGGCCTAGAAGAGGCATAACTCCTGTGGTCTTTTTAATAATACGACCTACTTATAACATTTTTCTTCAAAACTTACTCTAATTTATTTTAGACCCTGAACATAGAAGCTGGTGTTCATGTTTTCCCACTGGTTTTTAAAACACCCTATAAAGGCAGGAAAGCTAGATAGACAAGTAATATACATATGTATGTTTATATGTGTGTAGACGCAGTCTGTGGGTTGTGCATACAGGGAGGCTTCCATCTGCAGAGACCTCTAGTGGTTTTTGAAAAACATTTTTAATCTTCCTTTTTCTCATATATAAAACCTGTAACATTACCTATAACCATAAAATTATATAATTTTATTAATTTTTCAATTCCAAAGGACATATACATTATGGTATTCTAGAAGATTCTAGCTTAGTTTCTACTTGCTTCAGATCCTCAGCCAGATTATAAATTGCTTGAGGGTAATGGGATCTTTCCATCTTTTACTCATTCTTTCCCTAGACAAACAAAACAGCCTGTATACAAAAGGCATTCACTGGCATTGCTGAAGATAACTCATATGAACTCATTGGAATTTGATTGTGTATGTTTAGCTAAAGCAAGATAAATATCCAAGCTAAATAGATAAATTAGGGAAAGTTGGGGGTATATATCAATTCTTCAGAGAGATACGTTACAGTGTTCTGCTGTTTTGTCTTATGCCAAATCAGAATTTCTTCTTTACATAATTTCTATCGTATTGTTTTCCCGAAATAAGACTCTTGAGATAGTAGGTTTTTAAACCTGAGCGTTTGATGCCTGGTTGATGATTCACCTTAGTACAGAGGGTAGCATCTGGGTCTTGTTTCTATTCTATACTGTCTCACTCATTCATAAAAAGGATTTTGTGCTAGTTATGAGGGAATATAATGACTGATGGTGAATATAACAATGCTAACCCAAAATATTAGTCAATACTAACTCCTCATATTGAATTTCGATTTATTTGCAGTTTCAACCACGAGGGTATGAATGTCGGGATGCTGTGAATGGGTGTGATATTACTGAATATTGTACTGGAGACTCTGGCCAGGTATGACAAATTGTGTTTTAGGTAGTACATTTTTCTTGTAAATACAGGTTGACCTTCTGTGATCTGTCATGCTTGGGACCAGAAGTATTTTACATTTTGGATTTTTTGATTATGGAATATTTGAATATTCATAATGAAAAACATGGGATTGGGACCAAAAGTTTAAACACAGAATCCATTTATGTTTCATATGCACCTTATACATATAGCCTGAAGGTAATTTATGTAACGTTTAAAATTTTTTTTGCATGAAATGAATTTTGTGATTGCTGAACTGTCAGAAAACAGATATCACTGTCTCAGCCACTCAGGTGGATTATCTGCCGTTGTTTACCATCACTGTCATTCCTGACTCTGAGTTTATATGCTACCGATAATCATTTCTTACACTAATTCACACATAAGTACTTAATGTTAAGAAATGTGACATACCATTAATACAAAGGAAAAATAATGTTCAGGCTAACAGCTCAGTTGCAAAACCAGGAGACCGTATCAGCTATCAAAACACAGCAACAACAAACAACAGGCTTTCCATCTGCACTGAGGATGTTGTGTTCTGAACCTTTGAAAGGTTTCTGTGCACTGTATTTTATTTGCTTGGTTGAGAAGAAACAACAGAAGCAGTTGAGGGACTAGGAAATGGGTCCTCTGGGGACGAGCAGGCATTCTGCTGGATGCCTTTTCAAATGTTCCCTCTGGAGTCTTCTGCCTAATTAACATGATTGTTGTCTCTTTGATTTTATAAACTGACATGATTTCTCATTTTGTTATGAATGCATGCTGCTTTAGTCCTTCAGTAAACCCACCAGACACTTTCACCATGTGGTCTATAGGCACTTCGCCTGCATTGCTAATAATGTCATCTTCACCATCATGTTGTCACTTAAAAATCTTGAAGCGTTTCAGATCTCACATTTTAGGATTAGGGATGTTTGACCTGACTCAAACATTTTAAGGCTTTCCACGTAGGTTACATGTGTGAATATGCTTTGGTTCTTTTTGTTTTATGTTGTATTTTTGCTTTGTTTTCTTGTTATTTTTAGCTCTTCACCATACTTTTTTATTTTAGAAAAGTTCGGTGTGGTTTATTTGGACCTAGATCTCCTTTTTTATCTTCTTTTTCTTCCCTCCTTTTTTTTTTTGAGACAAAGTCTCACTTTGTTACACTCAGTAGACTCAGTAGATTACCATGGCATCATAGCTCACAGCAACCTCAAACTCTTGGGCTCAAGTGATTCTCTTGCCTCAACCTCTCCAGTAGCTAGGACAATAGGTACCCACCACAACACCTGACTATTTTTTAGAGACAGGGTGTCACTCTTGCTCAGGTTGGTCTGGAACTCCTGAGCTCAAGCGGTCCACCCATCTTGGCCTTCGAGAGTGCTAGGATTACAGGCTTGAGCTGCTTCACCTGGTCCTAGATCTTCTTTTCCTTCAAATTTCCCCTTCATAATTAGTTCTTTTTATATGATTCATACTCAACTCATTGATTTTTTCTTTCTTGGTCTTCACATCTTAAAGAGTACATTCACATGGATAAAGTGTTAATGTACAGGTCTTAAGCATTTTAAAACCACAAAATCCTTTCTTCTAACACATTTTGGATGGAAGCCCAATGTAAAAAACAAAGCCAAGCAGTGCTACTCTGGTTGAAGTGAGGTTGGGAAGTCCCATAAAGTCCACCTTTCTTATTCTTTGTTGCCATCTGTGTCCCACACACATAGGCCTCATGGCTTCGGCATGATTTTCTTCCCATTCGAATTGTTACAACATAATGTGACATTCTAGACTTCCTTCTTTATGCAGTTTTTATGCCTTTATTTATGTTATATTATTTTTAGTCTTTATCTTTCATGCACACAAATATTTATTGAGTGCCTGCTATGTGTCAAACACTGCTAGAAATACTAGGATATGAGGGGAAGGAGATAGACACATCCTGGGTCTCATGGAACCTGCCTTCTGCTAGAGGTGGAAAGAAAAGTAAGCACAAAAATCAGATGGTGGTAAGTGCAAAGCTTATAATAGTGTGATTTGAAGAGTTAGCAGCGTGGTCAAATGTATCTTCCTGAAGAACATGACATTGACAGAGAGACGCGGATAAGAAGGAGCTGGTCAGTAAACAGTGAGGGCAGGCTCGTGGCTCCTTCACGATATGGAAGCAAGAAGAGTTGGAGAATAGTAGAAACATTTCCAAAAGGAAGCCAGGAATCAGGGTGGGTAGGGACTTGTAGACCATGGTGAAATTTTGGATTTCATTCCACTTTCATTTTCATTCTGACATTAATTCACAGGCATTTCCCCCTACTACTGTCGTCTTTGTGAATACCTCTTCATAATCACGTGAGAATCTAACATGTGGATTTATCAGTTGGTTTATACCCAGTATGGGTACTTAGATTTGGCTTTTTATTATTTTACCTAGTATGGGCATAGACATCTTTGTGCTTTTTTAAAAGAATGTTTCCTGTTCAGGATTAGGATAAGTTCCCAGGAGTAGGCTTACCTATTGCCGGGTTGTATTACTGAAAATAGTCACATTAAAGGCCAAAGCTTAATGGAGTGCCAGGCGGGTCTCCTTGTAGGCCCCAGTTCAGGCTCTAGTAATAGGTTACCTGACAAGGTTGAGTCCAGAACAGCCTCTCCCTGAAGAGGCAGGCCCTCATACCTCGTGTAGTGTAGGGAGCAATGGAGAATGAGTGATGTATGTCGGTAGGCTTGCTCCCCCAGAGAAGAATGGCAGAAGTGAGCCAGAAGGCCTGGTTCTTCCTCCCAAGCTTCTCAGCCAGTCACTCCACTGCCCGGTGGTGGGTGTGAGTGAAGGTGCAGCATAGCTGGAGTTACAGGAAGTCAGTAACCTTCCCTGGAAAGAAGCAGGAGGGAGGAAAAAAGGTTCCTAATTAACCTTTCTGAAAGGTCTTGATCTGTATTATCTGAGGCTTAATTCCAGTGACCATTTTAAAGACATGGTACAGTGAAATATGTTCAGGCAGTTTTTTGTGTGTGTGATTTTTATGCATATCTGTTTCTTATATTTAAATATGTAAATAGTGTTCTTTGCAATTTTTTTATAACATAGCAACTTAGTTTATGAATTGTGGGTTCTGTATTTAGTGACAAGTGTCCTGACAATCCTGATATACCGTTTTACTGAATTACATTTTTAGTTTTGTAGAATATTGCTATTTTTATATCTACCACATATGATTTTAGTTCTGTGTATTCAGCCCTTTTAGAAGGTTAGATATTTTTCATTCCAATCCTTTAACTCCTGACTTGCCTTGACATTTATTGAAAATAAGGCTTTTATAATGAAAGCTCTTTGTTCAACCTAATATTCTATTGTCTAAGTAAAACATTTCTTTGTTCTTACATCATGTATCTAAAGTGAAAATTATACTGTAAAATTAATTTCTCAGTGGCATATGAGAATAGAATATTCTTACCATGATCAGAGTGAACCCCAAATAGATAGCTGGCATAGAGGATGTTAGCCCCCCTTTTTTACTTTGTAAGAGATAGTGAACTTTGAATTTAATTAATACTACTAATAATTAAGAAATCAGAATCTCTGCATCTCTGAGAATCAGTATTTACAGGAGACATCATAACTTTATCTTTTTATTCTATTTTTGCTTAATAATGATATCATTTACTGATGCCTCTGATCTACTTTTTAAATTTACGACTTATGACGGAATTACGAATACTTTTGCAACTGAGAAGAATCTTTGGCAAATAATGCTGGATGATATAATAAAGATATTTGAAAAATATGGGAAATGTTTTTCGTTAGTGCTGTGAAATGTGTCACTTAAATGGATGGTGTAGCGCAATTTAAAATAAACACATTTAAACGCAACCACTATTGAAGCCTGCCCATCTCAAGTGAACCTTCCTGTATGGCATAAAAATGGGGGCTGGAATGGTCTTTGGAGACTGAATTCAAAGCCCTACTCACAGGCTGAATAAAGCACACAGATTTATAGTTCTTCTGTTTTAAAGGTCCCTAGAGAATATGAGATGTCCCCTAATTTCCCTTGTTAAACATTTCAGCAATGAGCAACTGGCTTTTAATAGCCTAAACTAAAAACTAATTGATTAGAAATCTCACTTGTGGCTATGACAGTCTGTACACAATATAAGAGCTTTTTTATTCATTAGTAAAGAATTCTATGAGGTTTTTTTCCTTTGAAACAACACAAAAGTGAAATCTAACAAATTAATTCTGCATTCCTGTTTACTGCGGCTGCAAAGAGTAAGTGAATAATTAACAACAGTTGATTGATGAAATGATGATTGCATTTTGAGTGGATCTGGATGGATGAAGAGGCCCCAGAGATTTCTGCTTTTGTGCGGTTGGCCCAGTTCTGTGCACTCTAAGTTTTGTAGTCAGCCCTTGAATACACCCAATCAAATTGAATGAAACTTGTATGAGAGTCAGTTATTCTTTGGAAAGATGTAAAACCAAAGCACTTCACCTTGAGGCGTTCTTGAGGAAGTTACCACTTCTTAGGAATACTAAGTTAGTTCTGTGGTAAACTTGATAAACAGCTTGATATGTGCAGAATAGACTAACCTAGTTGTAACTGTGTAGGTCACTCGTGCATTCTCTTAGTCAGCCAATAGTAATTGCACACCTGGCACAAGCGCATTATAGTTCTAGGTAATAGGGGCAGTAGGGAACAATATATATAAAATCTTACCTGTAGAGAGGATGGGAAACAGAGAATGCCAGCATGGGAGAGGGTTGTAGTTTTGCAGAGCACAGTTAGAGAACACCTCTCTGAAATGATGATGCCTGAGCAAAGCTCTAACGAAGGTGGAGGGAGCAAGCTGTGCAGAAATCTGGGGGTGGGATGGAAGGAAAAGTGAAGGCCAAGGCCATGGGGGGCAGCATGCCTGGTGTATCCACCTGCTGTCACCTTAGCCATGGACAAATAGAAAGGGAGGTCAAGGCTAGGCCTGGCAGCTCATGACTGTACTCCTAGCACTGTGGGAGACTGAGGCAGGTGGATTGCCTGAACTTGGGAGTTCAAGACCAGCCTGAGCAAGAGTGAGACTCCAAAATAGCCAAGCATTGTGACAGGCGCCTATAGTCTCAGGTACTGGGGAGGTTAAGGCAAGAGAAACTCTTGAGCCCAAGTTTGAGGTTGCTGTGAGCTATGATGCCACAGCACTCTACCCAGGGAGACAAAATGAGACTCTGACTCAAAAAAAGAAAATGAGAGGATGAGAGGTGGGTGGGAGCAGATGACATGAAACTTTGAAGGTCAGTGAGTAAGCTGGGAAGCCATTTGAGCATACTGAACAGACCATCAACGTGATCTGATGTTTAGTTTTAAAGGGATCGCTGTGATAGAGACTGTAGCAAATAGACTCTAAGGCAACTCAGGGAGGAGGCTATTGCCAATAATTCAGATGAGACGTAGTGGTGGCTTAGTGGGTGTGAGCAGTGGAGGTGGAGAACAGTAGTCAGACTCTGTATTTTGAAGGTAGAACTACAGGATTTATTGACAGACTGGATGGACGGAGAGTATTAGATAAAGAGAGGGATAGAGGATGACAGTGGTTTTGGTCTGAGCAATTGGAAGGATGGGATGTCATTTACTGACAGTGAAGACTAAGGGAGACCTTGGTACATATTGTTTCCTATTCATTTGCCATGACTGTGTATTATTTTCTTTTCATATTTGCTTTGAACACTCTAGCAGAGCCTGACTTTGTTTTTTAGCTCTCTTAAATGTGGTAAATAAATGCACAGAGTCAAAATCTTAACCTACATGGGATAACTTTGGGGAAAATGAAGTGTCTTTTTATAAAACCCACACTTGATCTTAGCTAAAAGACTGAAAAATAATTTCTTTTGTAAAGTTATTTGATAAATAGACCTGTAAGAGAAATAACCATCATATCGTAGACTATTCTAGTAACAAGTCTACAGTTTGAGAAATCAGAAGTATAAAAGGGAGATGGCTCTTACACTGAGCTGAAAGGCCAGGGTTTCCTTGGTTGCAGTAACCTGTAGGTGAATGTCACAATGTCAAGCACAGTGACATTCTCACAGTGCCAAGTGAGGTCTCGTAAATTAGTTCTTGAATGTGTTTACTTATGTATAACAAGCTGATTCACTTCCTTCGTTGTGCCTTTTAATATCTTCTATTTTTAACTCCATAGGTAATCGAATGTAATTTGTTATTTTAGTCTGCTTCCAAGTAAATAGACAAATATATAAAAAGCATCTACTGTATGAGCCTAATTTATTTTTACCAATAACAGGAGAATTAATTTGGATAACCTACTTAAGGAGCTACATGTGTTTTTCTAAATGTTCCTAAATTTTAATTCACCATGCTTGCATTTTTTTGCATTTTTATATATTGTGCACATGATCTGAAGGTACTTAGCATGCTGAACATTAACTAAAAAGATATATTTTTCAGTGCCCACCAAATCTTCATAAGCAAGATGGATATGCATGCAATCAAAATCAGGTATGCTGGGCTATAAGTTTTCAAGGTAATTTTAAAATTATTCGTTGGAAAGATTTTTTTTTTCTTTTTGGGAAATGTAAATCTAAAGAGAAATTTATTCAAATCATTATAGTAGGGTTCAAAGTCAGTTCTTTCATGTATACTGAATGTTAAATATAGTTAATTCTGATCCAGATTGAGAGAAAAGAAAAAAAATGTAATGGCTGAAGAATTAGGAATCTAATTTATTGAGTTACGACCATCTTTCGTTAATTTCAGCCTGTCTACTATGGGGAAATATGACAATTTTCTATGTGTTTTTCCCTGAAGCTATGTTATAACCTAAGCATTTATACGCAGAAGAAGCTAAAAATGATTTTTTTTTTTTTGAGATGGAGCCTCAAGCTATCCCCTGGGTAGAGTGCCATGGCATCACAGCTCATAGCAACCTCCAACTCCTGGGCTCAAATGAGTCTCCTGCCTCCACCTCCCAAGTAGCTGGGACCACAGGCACTGGCCACAACACCCGGCCATTTTTTGGTTGCAGCCATCATTGTTGTTTGGCGGGCCCGGGCTGGGGATTCGAACCTGCCACCTTAGGTATACGTGGCTGGCGCCTTAGCCGATCGAACCACAGGCACCGAGCCTAAAAATGATTTTGATATCACCCAAATAAATTACCACTTTTTCCCTAGGTGGGTAGAATATCACAAGAATGGAAAATAAAATGTACCAATTTTTGTTCTCCATAAAATTTTAGATTTTTGATGATGAGTTTGGATTTAAAGTACCATACAAGGAGGGCCGTTCTGAGTTCTATGAAACTGACACACTACCTACTGTGCTCACAGGGCAGGCCCCTTGTTCTGAGTTTCAAATTTTTAACTGCTGTGCTTCTCTTAAGAGTTTGTGATTCTTATTGGTCACTATGGTTATGTTGAATTAAAGAAAAGAAACCATAGCTAAGTCAACTAGAATGAGATCTTGTGGTACAAATGTTGGGGAGAACAAGCTGATTCTGTGTGCCTCACATGTCACTTCTGTCTTCAGGGCCGCTGCTACAATGGAGAGTGCAAGACCAGGGACCACCAGTGCCAGTACATCTGGGGAACAAGTAGGTCGTCTCTTCCTGCTCAATGGTCACACTTACAGTCACCTCTTAATATTGTTCTTCTCTGCGTCTTGCTAAAAGAAATGCACAGTTTGGATTAATATTTTTAAAAAAAAGCTAAAAAGGGTGAGAATAAAGAGAACTGTGAGTCTTAGTCATAAAAACTATAGAAAACAGCCACTTAAGTTGGGATGTATCATCAGAGCCCAGTGGCTGTGGCTCTCAGAGAAGGGATGTTGTAGCCCAGTGGTTCTCAACCTTCCTAATGTCACGGCCTTTTAATACAGTTCCTGTGGCTCGCCACCCACAGGTTGAGAACCACTGTATGTAGCCACTTGCAGTGACTGGATTGAGTGCAGAGGTTACATTCATTATCCACTACCTTGGATTTAACTTTCAGGCCCCAACTCTCCCCACCAACACATACTGGTTAGCGTTCTCTTTTTTTGTCCCAGGAAAATAATAGACTTATTTTTTTTTAACAACTCTTTTTTACAATCTCAGTTCAAAGTGAAATGCAGATATTTCCCTAGCTGAAGGGGGCACACGATTATGACTCTCAGCACTTTCCCTAAACGTTAGGGAAAGTGTTCTCTTCTGACACTTGCAGTGTCTCTCCAGTGAACACTGGTCGGGAGGGCCAGCGGGAAGTGTGAGAAGCTCTTGGACTTTTACTAGCCTTGTTGGCTGAGGCTGGGCTCCTCCAAAGGAAAAGAAAGCACACAAAAGGAAGATGGGGCCCCTGGCACAAGTGATTTCAGAGTTTGGCAAATATCATTTATCCAAAAGATTTATACTTGGTGTTTCAGTTTTGCCAGAGGATAGATAACAGAGACGTATTTGTCTTTTAAAAGTTAAAATATCAGCTCAGCGCCTCTGGCTCAAGTGGCTAAGGCGCCAGCCACATCACCTAAGGTGGCGGGTTCGAATCTAGCCTGGGCCCTCCAAAACAACAATGACGGCTGCAACCAAAAAATAACCGGGCATTGTGGTGGGCACCTGTGGTCCCAGCTACTTGGGAGGCGGAGGCAGGAGACTCGCTTGAGCCCAGGAGTTGGAGGTTGCTGTGAGTTGTGATACCACAGCACTCTACCCAGGGGAATAGCTTGAGGCTCTGTCTCCAAAAAAAAAAAGTTAAAATATCAAAACCCAGGTGTCAACATAAGATCTAATGGTTTACAACTTTATAATCAATGTCCTAAAATGAATAAAAAACAGGATTAAGAATATTTATTTGGGTTTGCCACCTGTAGCTCAAGTGGCTGAGGTGCCAGCCACATATACCAGAGCTGATGGGTTGGAATCAGCCCGGGCCTGCCAAAGACAGTGACAACTACGACCAAAAAAAAGAAAAAAATAGCGGGGTGTTGTAGTGGGTACCTATAGTCCCAGCTATTTGGGAGGCTGAGGCAAGAGAATTGCTTGAGCCCAGGAGTTGGAGGTTGCTGTGAGCTATGATGTCACAGCACTCTACCCAGGGTGACAGCTTGAGGCTCTGTCTCAAAAAAAAAAAAAAAAGAATATTTATTTGCTTTTGTGTGTCACTTCATTAATTCTTTAAAAAATTTTTTTTTTTAGTATTGTAATTTTTTTAAAATTTCAACGTAAGTACAATTTACAAATACAATACATTAATATATATATGTATATGGCGGCACCTGTGGCTCAAAGGAGTAGGGCATGGAACACTTGGGTGACCTTGCCCAGGAGGGAGGGAGTTTACATTAGCCTTTTCATTCCCAAATGGAGTTACATTAACCTTTTCAGCAGCTAAAAACTGTATATTCCCTTCCTGTTGTTCCTTGCTTCCCTAAATTGTCTTGCATTCTTTCCAAAAATTGGGACTTTTTAAAAACGCCATGGGATGCGGGACAAATTGTTAAAAATTGGGACTGTCCCGCCAAAAGCAGGAGGTCTGGTCACCTTAAACTAAGATCCAGCTATCCCAGTACTGGTTATTTATCTATAAAAGGATATTTTCTATCCAAATTTATTTCACCTCCAAAGCTAAACCCCATAGAATAAACAGACTATAGAAAAGTTATCTTCTGCCCAAGCAAAATCCAGCTCACATCACTCCTTTATTTATTTATTTATCCATTTATTTATTTATTTATTTTTGAAAGTCTTACACTGCCTCGCAGGCTGAAGTACCATGACCTCAGCCTAGCTCACAGCAACCTCAAACTCCCGGCTCAAGTGATCCTTCCTCCCTCAGCCTCCCTTTAATGTGCTGAGTAGCTAGGCCTACAGGTGCCACCCTAATGCCTAATATTTTTTATTTTTAATAGAGACAGGGTCTCACTTTTGCTCAGGTTAATCTCAAGCTTCTGACCTCATGTGATCCTCCCATCCCCAGAGTGCCAGGATTCAGGTGTAAGCCACCACGCCTGGCCTGATATCACTCCTTTCTTTTTCTTTTTTTTATAATCTTTTTTTTTTATTAGATCATAATTGTGTACATTAATTCTATCATAGGATACAGTGTGTTGCTTCCATATGCAGTTTGGAAAACAATTCCTTTTTTTTTTGGTATTTATTTTTGTCCGTGGTTGGGTTTGAACCTGCCACCTCCGGTATATGGGGCCGAGGCCCTACTCCTTTGAGCCACAGGTGCCGCCAACTTTATTAATTCTTGCTGATAATTATTCTTATCTCCTACCCTCAAACCCACCAACGAGAATTGGAAAGAACTCTGTTTCTCAGGTTAAAAATAGTGTTGTATTAGCGTACAAGAGCCAGTTACTAAACTTTTAGGAATTTTACAAGCCAGTGGATGTCACAGTGATAGCTTGAAATATTCCATCATCCGTGGAACATTTACACCATGGAAACTAGCAAATGCTATGGATTAGGATTGTTTTTTTGGTTTTCCAGAGAGCGAGTTGTTAACCTTTCACTGGCACATGACTGGCTAGGGACAACAAAGAGAACTAAAATTAATTTTCTTCTCTTGTCCCTTTTCAAAAGAGGCTGCAGGGTCTGACAAGTTCTGCTATGAGAAGCTGAACACAGAAGGCACCGAGAAGGGGAACTGCGGGAAGGACGGAGACCGATGGATCCAGTGCAGCAAACAGTGAGTGGTCAGCTCTGGGGGCACCGGACTTGAAGCCCTTGTGCAAATGCAAAATGAGCACAAAATAAAAGTGACTGATTTTTGTATGAATGTTCAATTATTGAAAAATTAAAATATGTATTTTGAAAATACATTAGTGTATCTAGAGGCTGTGGCTGTGGCCTGAACTGTTTGCTGTGCACAGACTCATGCCATTGCTGTAAAATTCAGAAAATTCCTCACATGCTGTATTTTACTTGATTCTCACTCCGAAAAGATACTCTGCCAAAGCGTTACAAATTAATATCAGGTTTTAGTTGTCTACTTTTGCCAGAATGTATGGCAAAATACATTTTAGGAGGCAAAATACATAGGCTATATATATTTGGGGGACCAACGTGAAATAATAACATTTTTGTTCATTTCACAAGTTTAACACCATTTAATCAGATATCTAATGACTATACCAGACATTTTTTCCCCCATCTGAAAAGAATCTAGTTAGTGGATATTGGAGGCATTTTTCCTCAGGACACATTGGTGATATTTTCCTTTGATTAGGTGAGGAAAGTTAGAAATCTAATTTAGTAGGTTATTAAGGTTAATTCAATAACTTGGGTCTGTGGAATCATTAAGTTATAGGCCAAAGCTCCTCCGTTTTCCTTCCATAGCAAGGAAGATTCTTCTCCCAGTTTTGAAGCGGAGCAAGGCTTTATGGGCAGCTTTATTTCTCTGTTCAGTGGTCTCTACATTATTCTTTGTGGGACTTGACAATTCCAAGTTTTTGACATTTATTGCTTAAAAGGCAATAAATCTTTGACTGTAATTTCTTTAGCATTCAACGAGAATAATGGAGAACAGAGCTAACCATGGATTATCTTGTAGGTGAGGTGCAGATGTTCCAAGATGCTGACCCCCAGTCCTTAGGTTCTGAAGAGTAGGAAGAAAGGGGGCCGGAAGCAGTCAGAACCCACGGGGTTGGACTCCTCTGATTAGCTGCATTCACTGCCTCCATGTCCTGGAGAACTGATTATTTCTCTTAGTCTCTGTGCCTTGAAAACATCTGGGAGGCATTAGGTTATTGTAAAAGATAGCCTTGGACTCTCTGGTAGTAGAATCCCCTACCCCTAAGGAGTTAAGGAAAATTAGTCATGTGTTTTTTTTAAGACTTTAAAAAATCATGAAGGCTAATACATAAACAGACAAGTGAGTGACACAAATATACATTTTACTGAGTAATTATGAAATGAACTGCTATGTAACCCCTTCCTGGGTCAAGAACTAGAACATGACGGTTCCCCAAAACTAATGGACCTTCCCGGTTCCCTTCCGTCCCACAGGTACCTCCATCCTGACTTTTGTGGCAGTTGCTCTCCTGCCTTTTTTCAAAAACAGTTTTATTGCCCAAGTTTTTATCTATAATATTTCAAGTATCATTTTTTATTTTGCTTCTTAAATTTAGCATTTTATAAGTTTCCTGTGGTGTGTATAGCTGTCTCCCATTCATTCGTTTTATTTTCCATATGCACCTATGACTGTACTACCGTGCAGTGCTCCAGTCCGTGTCGGTGAACACTTGAGTCCCTTCCTTGCTTTGCCTCTCAGGAACATTCTTGGGCACGTATGTTTGCACACGTTTCTCTAAGGCCTGTACCTGGTAGAAAAGTTGTCCTGGGAATGTATATTTTCAGTGTCATTCAGATGATGTCAAACTACTTTCTACAATGACTGCATTAGTAGACTCTACTATCAGTGTTACATACATAAGAATTTTTTTGTACCTCATTCTCACTAATACTTGGTATTGTTAGACTTCCTAAATTTTTACTAGTCTGGTAAGTGTGACCTGCTGTATTATTCTGCTTTTAATATGTATTTCTCCATATTACAAATGGACGTTAGCACATTTGCATACATGTATTAGACATGGATTTCCTTTTAGAGACAGTCTCACTTTATTGTCCTTGGTAGAGTGCTGTGGCGTCACAGCTCATAGCAACCTCCAACTCCTGGGCTTAGGTGATTTTCTTGTCTCAGCCTCCCAAGTAGCTGGGACTGCAGATGCCTACCACAATGCCCGGCTATTTTTTATTGCAGTTTGACCGGGACTGGGTTTGAACCTTCCACCTTTGGTATATGGGGCCGGTGCCCTACTCACTGAACCACAGGCGCCGCCCTTGGATTTCCTTTTTTATGATGAGCCACGCACATGTTTTAGGAGTCGTCATTTATTTAACAGATAGACTGGAGGTGACACCCTCTTGGTGAGTCATTTAACAGTGTCACCTGGGACCCAGGCGATTTCCACCTCTCTGCTCTGTAATCCTTAGTGTGTTGAGGTTTTATCCTCATGCTGTGGACTCAGGACTGTGAGGTGGATGCAGAAGCTACACATTCAAGGGTGGGAAGTAGGAATAGGAAAAAAGGGTCTCCCTGTCAGTCTCTACCTTTTATCCAGAAAGCAAGATCCCCCCAGAAATCCCTGGCTGGCTTTTCCTCATATCTTTATAGCCCAAAGGCCACTTTTAACTCTAGGCAGGAGGGAGTGGGGCATGGATAGGAAAGTGGGGGAGACTAAGTCAATGCCATCACCAGCTTAGGTACTAGTCATAACCCGTCTTTCAGGGGTGGGCACTTTGCTGCCCCAAATGAAACCGTGATCTTCTTACTAAGCAAAGAGGGGGTTATAGCCAGCCAAGGATATCTGAACAAGTGATTTTGCTTAGAAGACACAAGATACTTAAATTTTTAAATATGTCTGGACTGAATAATTTTGATTTTTTTAACTTATCTGTCTTTCTTTTTTTAACCTGTTCAGTGATGTGTTCTGTGGATTTTTACTCTGTACCAATCTTACCCGAGCTCCACGGATTGGCCAACTTCAGGGTGAGATCATCCCAACTTCCTTCTACCATCAAGGCCGGGTCATTGACTGCAGGTAACATATGATAGGTTGAAAAACCTAATAAAATTTGAGAATTACAAATTTAAAAAATTAAAATTTGAAAAGAACAATGATCAATGATATTTTTAGTTCTTACAAGAGGAAAGTTGGCTTAGATTTTATTATCCCCTTTCATATTGAGAGTAAATTTAAAAGTAGTTATATACCGATTTGAAAATCACATTTGCTCAAAATTTTACTGGTTGTTAGTAAAGAGAGACTTGCAATCATAATCTTTAGAGCAGAATTATAATACTTATTTTAAGCTGTAGTCAAAGTTTTTGAGTATTGGAAAATGGCATTGTTTGAACACTGTGTTCAAGTTATTTCTCATTTTGAATTTTACAAGTATAAATCATGCAAAAAGTGCGAGAGAAAGTGTTTCAGTCAACGATGGACTGCACATGTGACAGTGGTCTCTTAAGATTATAATACTGTAATTTTTACTGTACCTTTTGTGTATTTAGATACACAGATACTTACCACTGTGTTAGAGTTGCCTACTATATTCGGTACGGTCCCATGCTTTATAGTTCTGTACCCTAAGAGCAATGGGCTGTACTGTGTAGTGAGCTATATTATCTGGGTTTGTGTAAGTAAATATTATAACGTCCACACAATGTTGAAATCATCCAATGAGATGTTTCTTAGAACTTAACCTGTCATTAAGTGAGGCATGACTGTAAATATTAATAGAAAAGAACTAGGTTTTTTTTGATGATGGATAATTAAATCCTCTGAAGTAATAATAATAATTTCCTTTTGTTGTTTTCCCCAATATCTGCTTTTTTTCTACACATCTGAAAGCTTTGGAGAACTAATGACATACTTGCTCCTGTTGTTCTCCTACACACACCTCCTCCCCTGCGCTTTCTGTGGGTCTTGAAAACAAGTGAAGATTTAGAATACACTTCATACGAATGACATTTTTTCCTGATGATGTGCAGTGTAATAATGAAAATGAAAGGTAGTTTCTTAATGCTCTTTTATTAATGAGAGGTGAGAAAGGGGAAGAGAAGAATTGGAAAACACTGGGAGAAACTCAGGTCCACTGACAGTCCCTTTAATTTCAGAAAGAGCAAGCCTCGTGGTGATGTTCTAGTTCTAAATGTGGTGCTAATGGTTTATGGATATTTTTCTCCTTTTAGTGGTGCTCATGTAGTTTTAGATGATGATACAGATGTGGGCTATGTGGAAGATGGAACGCCATGTGGCCCGTCCATGATGTGTTTAGATCGGAAGTGCCTACAGATTCAAGCTCTAAACATGAGCAGCTGCCCACTCGATTCCAAGGGTAAAGTCTGTTCAGGCCACGGGGTAAGTAGGTGTCAGTGTTCTAGCTTGAACCTTTGTTAGTGGGTATCCTCCAAGTTCACGGTGGTTAGACTTCCAGTTCTGCCATCCCCATGTTATTGCTGTTGTTAATACTGATTAGGATAATTTTCTCCATACCCTTATCTGCTAAGAAAAAACCTTATGTTAATATAGCTTCACTTTTGTTATTTCTTTTATTGCTGGCTATTTGTACTCTCTATATTCGCCAGATATAATTTGACATCTGTATTGGTCAACGTTCTCCAGAGAGCAGGACAAATTAGAGATTACTATATAGACATAGCTGGGGCTTCCCACTTGGATTCCCCAACCACTGCCAGAGGTTCTCTTCCCCCTCCTTTGCTGATCATGCTTATCAATCTTGCCATCAATAAACTCTCTCCTATTGCTTAATATATATATAAATATAGCTATATACAATATATGTAAAAAGAGATGCATGATAAAGAACTGGCCCACTTGGTTATGGAGGCTGAGTACTACAGTCTGCTGTCAGTAGGATGGAGACTGAGTCCGAGTACAAATCCTTGAGAACCAGCAGAGTTGATAACGTAAATCTCATCAACTGGGTAAGAGGAGATGAAGTGTCCCAGTTCATCCAGTGAGGCAGAGAAAAAAGGGAGGCAAGTTCCTCCCTTCTTTTTGTCTCTAGGCCCTGAATGGGTTGGATGATATATACCCACATTGAGAAGGGCAGTGAATTTTATTATAGAATTTCCTGATTCAAATGCTAATCTTCTCCAGAAACATCTTCAGACACAGACATCACAGACATGCCCAGAAATAAAGTTTAATCTGGACCTACTCACCTTGACACATAAAGTGAATTATCACAATATCTAGAGTTGGAGGAAACTGATATGATTCCTAAGGGAACCCCGGGTGACTATTTTGTGCAATTCAAAGCCACTTAAACAGGGGCAGGCGCTGTGGCTCACACCTGTAATCCTAGCACTCTGGAAGGCTGAGGCAGGTGGATTGCCTGAGTTCACAGGTTCAAGACCAGCCCGAGCAAGAGCCAGACCCCATCTCTAAAAATAGCTGGCCATTATGGTGGGTGTCTGTAGTCCCAGCTATTCTGGAGGCTGAAGCAAAAGGGTCACTTGAGCCCAAGAGTTTGAGGTTGCTGTGAGCTATGACACCACACACCCTACCGAGGGCAGCAAAGTGAGACTCTGTCACAAGAAAACAAACAACAACAAAAAAAACCCAACTTAAATAATCTCCGTAATTCACATTTAGTTGCTCATCACACATACTGAGTATCTGTGTGTACAGGATTACCCTAGACTAGAGGTTGGATCCCAGATATAATTCTCACGTGTAGAGATGTACCGTTATGGTTGGGCCATTGTCACCCAGAGAGAAGATGCTGTCCCTCTTCATACTTGCACATACCTACAATTCTGTGAACAAAGTGTTTGTACTAGTTGCCCTTACTGCAAGTCTAGGCTTCTCATCCAAAGTTAAATTTCATAATTGTTTAAATTGGGCCTAGCAAAAAGAAACCCTTTCAAAATTTATATAGACTTCAGAAATGGAATAAAGGTATGTGAAGAAACTGAGAATATTAATATAAAAGGCAGATGCTAGAATAGAGGTAAGAATAACCCAGAATAGACAGACAGGAACATGATGTGGAGCAGGACAAGGCCCGAGAAGCTTGTGTCCAGCTGCAATCCAGAGTTTTTATTCTGGATGAATCATGGGCTCATGGAGCCTGGATGGCGTAGTGATTGAGAAGATGCATTTGAGGGGCAAGAAAGGATCCTGGCGTTATATCCTGGCTCTGCTTCTTGCCATCCCATTTGACTTTACTCAAATCACTTAAATGTCTCTCAGCCATTACGGTGCTGGTGTGAGGATTACATTTTCTTTGCATAAAGCATTTAACAGAGGTATGCAGCGCACAGCAAGCGCTCAGCAATTGCTACATTAAAGTGAAATCACCAGGCAGGCTTTTCAGTTATTTCAGTTTTTGCTCTGAAAACATAACACTTAATGCATACAAAGGCCCTAAGTTCTTGTTCACTCCCACTCCCACTTTCTCATCTATTAAAGAAAAAAACAAAACACATTCAGCCTTGTTAATCATAATCCTTGCATTATAGCATTTAAGATTACACAAGCTTCTAAGTTTCACTTTATCATCGCTAAAAATCTGTCTCTGAATGTGTTTCACAGGGAGATAAGGACTCAGGTGGTTTGGTTTTTGTTTTCCATCTAAATTACAAGTCCATTCCAGCATGCTGCTGGGTGCCCAGAGAAAGAAAGAAGAGAAAGATCACTCTGGGGTCTCCAGCCTGGGGGGCTGAGAGCAGAAGGAATGACAATTGGCAGGGAAGGCAGGGGGGGTGCTTGTTTGGCACAACAAATGAGTTTGATGTTTGATGCAATAAGATAACATAGCACACTGGTGACTTGTATCTCCTGGTCTTTTTACCGCTGCCAGAGTCTCTCAAGCCCAATATTCATTGAATTAAGCCTTTGTGTTTTTTAAGTGTGTTTCTAGAAGCAGCTACTTCTGAAAAAAAAAAAAAAAAACCATGTCAAACATTTGTGTACGTAATTAACATCAACACAAATCGTTCAGATTTAAGAATTTTCTTATTTATTTTTCTATAATTAATGGAAAGGTAAGCATTCAACAATTTAGTCTTTGTATCATTATCCTCCTGTCTAGTGCTCAAAACCATGGGAAACTTTATAAAAATATTTTGAATGGTTTTAAAGCTTCCTCTCCCTGTCCCCTGTGTCATTTTTACTTGTATCACCATTACCTTACAAAGCACCGTGAAGATGCCCCATTGCTGTTCTTTTTCTTCACAGGTGTGTAGTAATGAAGCCACCTGCATCTGTGATTTCACCTGGGCTGGGACAGATTGCAGTATCCGGGATCCAGTTAGGAACCCTCACCCCCCCAAGGATGAAGGACCCAAGGGTTTGTGTGATTTCAGTTTCAATTCATGGCGTACGGAATTCATTGTCACTGCTCCAGCACACCATTATAACTCTTTAAAAGATTTGAGAGGGAACACATTAGAATATCTCTTTTTACCATTAAAATGTATAATTCATGTTACTGCAGAATTAAGTATTCTCTATATATCATATCTTAAAAATGTGTTTGAATTACCACTCTGTCTACAGCTGAGACTAGGAAAAAGTAAATATACCCATTTCCTTTAAGATAGTTTTTTCCTCCTTTAATCATCATTCTTTTTCTATATTCACAAATGCTAATTACGTTATAGTTTGTCTAAGGCGGTATGCAACTTTTCTAGTAGCTGAAATCTTTTTCCATGGCATGAAACTCTGGTCATTTCTCCATAGTTGAATCCGTTTAGAGAGAAGCTGTAACCTTCCAAGCTCTTGTTAAATACTCAGTTGATTAGGAAGGAGTTGGAATCTTTCACAGAACTTTATTTGTTCAAGAAAAATGTGAAAGATCTGTACCTTTGTTTTAATGGATCATTAAGAGAAGAGAAATTAGAATTTTAGCATTAGAAGAAATCTCAGTGACCACGTAGGACCATCCTGTGATTTTGCAGATAAGAATACCTGGGCCATCTGCTATTCCATCATGTATCATCTTACAATGTAGTATACAGCAGTCATTTTCTTCTTATTTTTTTTTTAGAGATAGAGTCTTACTTTATTGCCCCCTTGGTAGAGTACCGTGGTGTCACAGCTCACAGCAACCTCCAGCTCTTGGGCTTAGCGATTCTCTTGCCTCAGCCTCCCAAGCAGCTGGGACTACAGGCACCTGCCACAATGCCCGGCTATTTTTTGTTGCAGTTTGTCCGAGGCTGGGATTGAACTCGCCACCCTCCGTATATGGAGCCGGCACCCGACTCGCTGAGCCACAGGCGCTGCCCATCATTTTCATCATTTCCTTCTTATTCTCCCCATTACCAACCCCAAGATGATTCTCACATATCTAGAAAAGCCATCAGTCACAGTAGGCTTACTACAGAATCAATAGTCTGTACCTGAAAAACCAAAATTACTAGAACAAATTTAGATACGTGGCAGTGACAGCGTGCATCAGCTTCTTTTTCATGGTCCTGCTAATGGTACTTTGTAACCGCCGTGCTTTCCTCCTATAGGTAGGAAAATAAAGGAATAATATCATAGCAATCAGCTTAGCTTTGGATGAAAGTTCATTTAAACTGTCTGAACATCAGCATAGTTCACATGGGAAAATAGGACTTGAAAGGCATATGAAGCTCGCCAGTCCTCAGTTCCTGAAGACTCAGGCTAGTTCAGGTGCATGTGAATTAACAGCTAACAGGGGGTGTGTTAAAACACATTCTCTGCATTTGCTTAAGGTGGCCATGATACGAAGATTCTATAAGAATCACAGTCACTCCCTCACAGACTATTTTTGTTCCCCTTCTATTTCTAAAAGGGAACGTATTCCACTTTTATACTTAGGCTTTTGTTACTTTAGAACACAAACGTCTTGGGTCCACCTTCTAAAGTTAGATTTGGGGAAGATTTAGGCTCTGACAAGAGAGGCAGAGGTTCATTCTTTCCATAATTTTTTTTGTTTAAGATTTAGATGCTATCTCCTCAAGTGGTGGCATCTTGCCTGAACAGATGAGCAGAGCTGAATTTACCTAGACCGTGCCCTTTCTTTAGGAACGGTAGGGGATTGTTAATTGTTGTTCTGTCTATTTTCCATTCCTTTATCCTCCCATCCCTAGAAAAGTTATTTGGGAGGCATGAACTGCTACGTTCTATGGAAAAGGACGCTCACAGCTGCCATTTAACATGGTGGTGTTCTGTGCTCTCTTTCTCTAAAAAAAAAAAAAACAGAACTTTTTCAGTCATTGAAGTAAGACATGCTGATTATAGAAACTTTTGAAAATACAGAAAACATTAGAAAGAAAATTAAAATCACCCTTAATCTCACAACTCAAAGATAATCATTATAAGCATTCCAACATACTTCTTTCCTATGGATGTTTTAATTTTTCATTCTTAATGAAGACAATAGAGTCATTTAAAAGCTTTGAAGTCATTTAAAAATTCTTGAAATGCTTACGAATTTCTAATAATTTTGATGAAGTTGAAAATACATCATTCAATGAACAGTTATTTAAATTATTACGTTTTTCAGAAAAATCAAAAATTTTAGGATAGTGAAACCTCTGTCTATAAATATTTATCTATTTATATTTTTGCTGCCTCTAGAGAAAACTATTTTAATGTGCTAGTGAAATGGGAAACAACAGATATTAAACATTTTAAAGTTTTGTTGTAGATTTTATAATTTTAATTTTGATATTCAGGTTATTAAGAAAATGCTAAGTGAGAAGCTATATACTTTAAGTTTTATTTTAATCCATTTAGCAAGTATTTATTGGATGTCTACTATTTAAAAGGTGGCACATCTTTGGCACACAGTAGGCACTCAATAAATACCATATCCTTTCCTTTTATATAAAGGAAATGAAATGCATCGCAGCGCTGATTTTCAGTTTATGTATATCCACGCCTTGCTGAAGAGTAATAGGTAATGAACTCAAAATGCTGTAATAATTAGTATGTTATTGACTGTAGGTTCAACAGTGTGGGCGGTGCCAGGGTTTTCCTTGAAACTGCCCACTGTGTGTTTTTTCTCATAATCCAGTAGGTTTAGTTGGCACTTGCCTTATTGGGCACAGTGTTTGGGCCCTCCCCAAATGTCCACCACTTATAATGAGTGACACCCATGATGGTCTAGCTGCCAGTCACATCCTAGACAAAGGTTTTCTGTATCGATGCAGTGAGAGGGCATTGGAAATGTTTAGTTTTAATTTCAATGTGCTTCTTTGATAGGGAAAAAAATTCAGAAATCATAATAAAAATATTATCCTTTATATAATGAATATGGGCAGCAAAGATAAATTGTACCCAGTAGCCCTTTGGATCAAGACTAAATTAGCAAAAATACAGGCAAATTCTGTGACTCTCTGTTTTCATTGATTGGAGAATGTCAGAACAAACTCACGTGTTTGGGGGTTTTCTTTTATTTAGCTGTAAGTTCCTAGGAGAATAAAAAATTCAACCTATTTGTTGGAGTAGGGACTAACAGCATACCTGAAAGGATTACTACTGTGGTCACTCTGCACTTAACAAAACTTGTCTCCATCGACCCACAGCTTAAAGCATGCTACATTATTCACTCCAGCTTCTCAAACCAAATTATTGAAAGGATCTCAAAACACAAACCACGTGAGCAAAGATTTTTTGAAAAGATTTCTATTCCGTATCACTTTATTTCTTTCTGCATTGTCATTTATTTCACATCTGAAAACTCTTCTGGCCTCTCTCATTTCCATTGAAATCATGGAAGGAAATTATTTTGGTTTATTCTACAAGAATAGAATTTATTCTAACTCTATTAGAAGATCTAGAATTTCCACCCGTTACAGGGAGATCCTTGTCAAGTACCTTTAATTTTTGTCAATTCGTAGACATCTTTGCACGGTGTTAATTAGGGAATATAATGGAATCTTTCTCATTTGATGGTTTTTTTACATCACCATTATAAGGGAAGAGAAGAAACTGGATCACGCCAGCTGTTGTCAGTGATGTGTACAGGCAGAGACATCGTTTCTGGGAAGCTTTGGTCGGACTTTTTCATCATGATCATAGTCATCAAGTCAGAGATAGAAAGGGGCTTAGAAGCAGTTCAGTCCAAACTTGCCATTTCACCAATGAAAAGACCAAATTAATTATCAGCATTAATAGCCAGTTAGTGGCAGAGCCAAAAATAATGTGTAATCAACTGATCCTGAGCCAAATCCTTTTTCCTGTTATACCACTCTGCCTCATTTTAAGCTGAGTATTAAGTTATTCTACTAGTTCTTATGATACAATAGTAAGTAGAAAGGGCAAAACAATAACCAAGTAATAATCAAGCTTATTAGCTGACCATTACTTATTCATGGTTGTTTTTATAAAGTTAGAGAAAAAAGTATTGTTTTAGTTGCAGTTAGTATTTTTAAAATAACAGCTTTTAAGTCTTGCTTTCTAAGGTATTAACCTTGAGGAGTATTCTTTCCAAGTTACTTTTTGCAGTGTATCTTTCTGGTAACTTTGTGAGTATACAAATTGTTGATTTTGTAGTTCAGAGAATTAGATATGAGAAGTTATACTTATCACATACGATATGCTCATGTAGAACTATGTGTCACCAAGGCATCTTTCTCATTAACAATGACTTAACAATAACTTAAGGATTTGTCAAGTTTTAAAATTTAAAAAATTTTTCCAGGACCAGGTACAGTGGCTCATACCTGTAGTCCTAGCACTCTGGGAGGCCAAGGCGGTGGATTGCCTGAGCTCACCAGTTCAAGACCAGCCTGAGCCAGAGCGAGACCTTCTCTCTAAAAATAGCTGGGCATTGTGGTGGGTGCCTATAGTCCAGCTACGTGGGAGGCTGAGGCAAGAGGATCACTCGAACTGAAGAATTTGAGGTTTCTGTGAGCTGTGATGCCACAGCAGTCTACTAGGTGCAAGAAAATGAGACTCTGTCTCAAAAACAAATAAATAAATAAACAAATTTTCAGTAACTGTGAATTTATTTTGCTTCAGTTCAGAAAAACTCCCTACTTTCATGGATAGCATAAACTGTCTGATGTATATTCTATTATGAAATGATTTATTTTGCATCCTTCTAGACATTTTTCCATGTATCCAGAAATGAACTTGAAATATTTCTTTTATTTTATGGAAAAGGGTAAGGAGATTTGATTGTATGTCTACCATTGAAATATAGAGCTGGATGCCAATTCTGTCATGAAAAGTATAAAGCATTTATTAATATTTACTTCTAGTCTAGATTTTCTCTTTTTTTCTTTTTCTTTTTTTTGAGATAGAGTCTCCCTTTGTCACCTTTAGTAGAGTGCTGTGGTGTCACAGCTCACAGCAACCTCAAACTCTTGGGCTTAAGCCATCCTCTTGCCTCAGCTTCCCAAGTAGCTGTGACTGAGGCACCTGCCACAATGCCTGGCTATTTTGTTGTTGTTGTTGTCATTGTTGTTTAGCAGGCCTGGGTCAGATTCGAACCCACCAGCCCCGGCGCTTGTGGCCGGTGTCCTAACCACTGAGTTATGGGTGCTGAGCCAGCCAATATTACTTTAGTTTTAAATTTTAGTGGAATAATAAATCTCTACTGAAAGAACTTTGATCCAAATGATGGTTTTGATGTCACCCTAGAAGTATTTCAGGATACAGGATTTTAGCCGTTTTTGTAACCCTCTAGATGAAATAATGCACCTTCTTATTTCAGAAACTCTTTAAAAATAAGAAAAAAAAACCCACTCAATTTTAAAGGAGCACAATTTCAGAATGTCTGAAGCATGAGTTTTCTATAGAGGAATTCTACATATAAAACAGAAAATCTTAAGAAAGGGAGAAAATGTGTAGTTTGTATCTTAGTATTACATACTTATCAAAAGTTCTTCCTTTTGGCACAAGTGAATCTAGATAATAGGGATCAAAACTAAAAATAATAAACCAACAAATAACAGAAATAAACAAGGAAAGAAAAATGAAAACAACCGCTAGGTGATAAACAGGTTCCACAAATGTGTTATAATGAAAGGTAAGTGTATCAAAGAGTTAGGGAACAGAGTTACATCCCTAATACAAAGAGGGCCTTACCAGCTCGAAGGTTTAAGAGTCCCATCTCCAGGTTTGGTAGGATGAAGAGAACGTAAGCTGTGTTATTATGTGTCCAGCGTGGTTCCTGGAAAGGCACTTGGTAGATAATGAAGGAGTGAATTAATTAAAAAAATCCAGTTAGATAGATAAATTCATATAGATGTAAAACTAGATTATAGGCCCCCAAAGGTCCAAGGAAATTGTTTTGAATGAGATGATAAAATTCTTTGTTGCTGTGAAAAGCAGCTGTAACTTCAGTTTTTAAATGTCCCCTGTAAAAATCCCCCACTTGTGAGCCACTCAATTAAGTTATGCCAGTTTAAAAACAGGTTGAATCCCTTCTTGAAGAGATAACCCTGTTAAGTATAACATCAAAGAATCAAGTGGAACTTTCCACATATTGGCAGTGTTCCCGAAGTAAAAGAAGTGGGGTGGGGGGGAGGACAAGGAGGGCCCGGGACACTTTTGTAAAAGCTTTCTTCCTTCCCACTTTCTTTTATCTTGCTTTAGTGTCAAGAGTACTTATCAGTTAAGAATGGGGAGGTAATTTTTTTTGCTCAGTAGAGATTACAGACTCTATCTCTTTATCTTAAATATCTGTTTGAAGCGCCTATAGAAATGTCTTGTTCCTCTGGTTACTTCTAAAATCTGTGCAGCGGGTTGCCTACTCTTGTTTCTGTGGTGAGAAATAACATCCGTAGCAAATGCAAAAGCCTTTCAAAATTGTTACATTTATTCATCTTTCCTGCAGTTGTCATTTTTAAAAAAGTGACACATTCATTTAACATTACATTTTAAGGAAAGGGGCATTTCCCCCCTATATTTGGCATATATGGCTTGTATGAAAATTGAGGAAGTCATAGGATGCTAATGTTACACAGTGCGGAGAGCCAGTGCCTAACTGAAGCAAAAAAAAAAAGTTAAAAAAGTTTTTACATAATATATCCTAGTTGGTATAGTATTCTGGAAGCGATGATTTTCTAAGGTCTTGGAGGAGTTGGAATAGTTTCACATCGCGATATTTGCCTCTCACAGCTTTGATGACTTGCCTCACTATGTATCGTCCTATCTGGGTATCAGGGCTGCCACTTTCTAGGTTGGTCTTTTTCCTTCTCCCCTCCACACTCTCAGTGGACTTTCTCTGTTTTCTGTTGTGTGTTTTTTTTTTTTCTTTTCTTGTTTTTTCTTTTTTTATTGAATGGTAACTATGTACATTAATGCACTTCTGGGGTACAGTGTGGGATTTTCACACACAATCCAAAACACTTCCATCAAACTGGTTAACATAGCCTTCATGTCATTTTCTTAGTTATTATTTTAAAATGTTCACATTCTACTTAGAAAGATTCACTTGTACCCTTGTAAGATAAACCTCAGAAGTGATCCCTCTAATCCTCCTCCCTCCACCCATTCCCCTCCCCCTCCCCCCTCCCCATATTCTTAGGCTGTTATTAGGTTATAGCTTTCATATAAAAGGTATAAATTAGTTTCATAATAGGGGTGTGTACATTGGATACTTTTTCTTCCATTCTTGTGATACTTTGCTAAGAAGAACATTTTTCAGCTCCATCCATGTGAACATGAAGGACGTAAAGTCTCCCTCTTTCTTTTCTAGCACTATTTTGAATAGAAGTGGCAATAGTAGTCAACCTTATCTGGTTCCAGGTCTAAGTCAGAATGCTTTCAGTATTTCTCTGTTCAACATAATGTCAGCTGTTGGTTTGTTGATGGTGGCTTTTATCATTTGGAG